>RSEF01000013.1:4427118-4446860 GCA_003993805.1 Himantopus leucocephalus | reverse complement strand
TGGACTAGATGACCTTTAAAGGTTTCTTCCAACCCAAACTATTTGATGATTCTGTGATTATTCTAAGTATTCAGAATAATTTTCAACTTTAATCTTGTTTCTTTTATAGAAACTTCTGTATTTTCTGAAAGAAATTTTTTTCATTCAATGTAGGTTGTAGTTTCTGCTTTCAGCAAGGTCTGCATAAAACAGATTACTCTCTACTGTACTTCACTTTGAGTCTGTGGTTTCTTTGTCAGGCTCCTGAAGTTCTGGAGCACTGTAGAAATCGTTATTTGGGTGGTTGCTTTTCTTATTTGAATTGATATTGAATTGACATTTTAGTCCGTCACTTATTAATGAATAGTAGGTTATTCAATGAAGTTTCATGATAATTTGAAGAATTTATCTGAGGAAACCTCACAATTAGGAAAGCTGTAAATTCTCCTGTGGATATGTGCTGATTTCTCCTGAGCTATAGTTTTCTGCTACATGTGTTCAAACTTTGTAGACTTTGGATAAGGGCGAGTTGTCATTTGAGTTGTTTTTCTCCATGGGTCCTTAGATCATTTTCTACCAATGAAATCATTACAGCATGTTGCTTGATTTCATAAAAATCTTTGAGTTTGAAACTGAAGAGGCTTGTCAGTTTGCACAGGGCAATCTTCATGCGTATTCTGAGCTATTTTCCTCATTGTTTTAGACATAGGCACTTCGGGAAGGGTTGATACAAGGTGATACTTAGGTGTTGGAACATTTGAATTTCAAATGGAATTTGTAAAAGAAATGGTGAAAGCATGACAGGGCAAAGAGTGAAGTGACAAGTTTATAGGGCTGTAATGTAAAGTAAACCAGTTTCATTACTGTATACTTTAAAAGGTAAAACACAGTCGTAAAGCAAGATGGATTAATACTTTCTGGATGTGTGCTGCATAAATTAAGTTTATTTTCAAACTTAGCAGTTGTTGTCCATAGTAACAGTAGCTGACATGTCCGAGACTTGTTAGTGCCCACTGAAAATATGGGTTTGTAGCTCATGTTTGCATGAGTGAGAACATTGCGATATGCAAAACGGCATGAAGAGGTTGAATTCTTGTTGCTTGGTATGCATATATGTAGCCCCATGCAGTCTGAAGACTGTTTTGTAGATTCTGACTTTTCCAGTTTCCAAGAGCAGGAATTGATACATTCAGAATGATGTAGAAATGCAAGGGGCTGTTTTCCAGAGGAGAAACATTTGAAAATGTAGTTGTGTGTTTGTTTTGGTTTTTTAAAGGCATCCCATTTTATTTATTTGTCAAATTACTGTTTCTAAAGACAAACACCCCTTTCAAACTGTGTCTTACATTTTAAGTGTCACTGCTGGCACAAAACCAGTTACTAAGTAGAATTCTTGCCAATAAATATTTTTGTTCATTTTTGGAAAGGCTTATAAGTTTCCATCCTGGGGAAAAAACATTTTAAAGTATACCTAGGTATTTTTTTAATTTTTTTTTTATTCCTCAATATTAGTGAAAACCTAAAGCTTGAGTGATAGATGATGACCTATATCTGAACTGATATCTCTTCTATAGAAATGTCTATAGAAATAAGGTGTAAATGAAGTGCAAAGATGACTGAAGAAAAGCAAGTGTTTCAATATATTCTATGTTTGAAATATTTGTAACTGCTGGTTTTGGACAGTTCTGCAAATGCATTAATGTACATGTGCCTCAAGGACTTAAAAAAATAATTAGACAAATACTTTAGATTTCATTTGGGAACACTTCAGTGGAAAACTACTTGGTTAGTGTGATGCTGCTGAGAACTTCTGAAAAGCTCTTAATTTTTTTTTTTCCTTCAGGTGTTCTCCCCTGATAGGAGGCAAATGCTTAGCTGTATTTAAAATCAAATGCATTTTATCATTGAGGAGAACATTATCTTTAATAATAGTGGGTGGTTTCATTCCCCCCCTGATCAGTATGATGTGTATGTTTAAACACAGCTGGAGACCAGAGGTTTAATGGGTCATTGTACTCGTCACAGGCTTGGACTTCAGTCTTTTAACAATCCAATTAAAATTATGTAATTTTTATAGAATGATGTTTAAAAGCGTGTAATGTATTCTGTGCTTTTATTCCTGTTGAAGGAGGGAGGCAGGCAAACCTTTTTGCGTTATGACAAACACTGGCTTTTTAGGCAACATGTAAGCAGTTATGTCATGAAAATTGCTGGCAATTTAATACACATGCATTTAAAAAAAAACAACCAAACCACCACACTCACATTTGTTTAAAACAGGTGGCATTTCTTCAATAGCTTCTTTTAAGGAAGGTAACCGTTAAACTGGAAATTCTCTGAGATGTTTGGGTGGCTGTTATCTACAGATTGTGTTTGCAATAAATAATGATGGATTTCTAATATAAGCAGAAAAGTCCCTTGGAGTAGGTTTAAATCCAGTAGTAGTATCAGCATATGATGACCCCTTTGGAGGATCATATTCATAAATATAAGAAACATTATAGAATAGTTGGGACATCAACAAAAGAACCAGATGCTTCTGTTGAGAAAAATACATACCCTGGCATGCCTTCTGGCAATACAGCTGCTGATCAGAAGCAGTATGGATGTTAGAATGTATAAAGTTATATCTCATTAAACATAAGACTGTGTTTTTGTTTTTGTTTTGTTTTTTTTTAACTACAACAACAAATGTGTGACTATCACTAGTAGTTTTTTCTTTCCTTGTCAGAGAATCCATGGGTCACAGTCTCATTTTTTAGCAATGCTGAACACTGGTCCTGCTTTAGTACTAAAAATCTGCTTTTGAGATGACTTATCTGAAGAAGTAAAAAAAGGAAGGGAAGACCTTCAATACAGCAGTATCTAAGGCATCAGACAGTAATTTGTCTGTAAGAGACAGTGCAGATTTCTCTCAAGTGCAACGTAGATGTTTACCTTCCAGCTAAAGTAAAAAATCTTGTTTCAAGTTTTGGCTTGCAATGGGAAATACTTCATATCCCATACTCATAGAGGCGAATGGAAAAGGTTTACTATATGGCCAGATTATTATGATAGTAGTATGTAGGTGGTCTCCTTCAGAATGCCTTTATTCAGTGTAATCTAGATACAGAGAATTATTTTTGTAATTAACCAAATTATTTCTTATGGGATTGCAGTTGAACCTGAAGATTAATGCAATTTTCTATTGAACAATTCATTTTCTGTATCTCTTAGCATCCTTCTGAGGAAATGGATGATTTGACCTGCCGAAGGAGAAAACTTAAAGCATTAGCGGCAGACTCACTTTACAATATTAATTGTATGCTGTCTTGAAAACAGCAACGTCCTGTCCATATTTCTTCTGTTTTACCTTCTTAATAGAGAAATCTGGTTTTGGATTAGTATTTAAAACTTTTTGTAAACTTAACTTTGATATTTTTGCATTGGATTTATTCTGTGAAAATCAACAGAAGTAGAACATACACAGAGGACAGAAAAGAAGCAGCAGTAGTTATTCTGGGTTTTGTGTGGTCAAAATTTATATTGTGAGGTGTTCTTTGAAGTCATTACAAGATTTTTGAAGAATGTATTTTCTTTGTCAAAGAAAAAGATCTTGTGATATTACCAGCTCTGCCCTACTGTTTTGCCCTACATTTTTTGGCGAGTGGGAACATGTGAATCATCCGATCTTGTGTTCAAACAGCTGCTGTCTAGCTGCTGGGTTCTGCAGGTAGCAAGTACATTGTTAAGAACACTGGTTTATGGTAAGGACTTTATTTTCATGAATAGACAGCCACTGTTAGGCATCTGGCTGAGATACCTATATTTGATTTTTAAATTGCCTCTACAGCAGACAACTTTTGGACGTAGATTACATTGTTTTGACTGAATCATGTCTAAAATTAGCTTAATAGCTTGAGAGACTGTGTGCTTTCAGCACCTGTGAAATACAGTTAAAGCTCAGAAGTGCAAGTAAATCGCTGATTAAGGTTGTGGTGAAATCCGTGACTACCTGTTTCTGTTTTAATTAAGAACACTTCCCTTTCCCCCCTTACAACAACTTTGATGTGTGCAGTCTAAGAGCCTAACATACGGTGACTTTGTCTCTAATCTGACATCCATGCTATAGTTTAATATTTACTGTATCGGAACAAGTTTTTATTTACAGTGCTTACATGATTAAATATAATGGTAAATGCTTTCTCTTGGAATCTAAAATAAAATCTTGGCTGAGGCTACAAGTGTAAGTGAGATGTATAATCTTTTCCTGTTCTGTGCACAAAGGCAGTAATTGGCAGCAGCTGCATTTTAAAATGTTGATTATATTAGCAAACAAGTCTGGAATCATTTTGGAATTGTACAGAATTTGTAAAGCATTTGCCTGACTTATGGCAGATCTTAAGACTTTAGCAAAAGAGAATTTCAAAGGAATTTAGTCAGGGAACCTGCATGTTATTTTAGGGCCAGTTACCTTGTGTTCTTCTGCAGACAATTTTCAGTCAGAACAATGCATGATTATGAACGATGTGTTTAAAAAAAAATAATAATCTTTGTCCTTTTACGTGTGCTCTTTTTGTGTGTATGTCAGAGGGGGAGCACAAAGTTATAGAACTGGATGCATAAAAGAGCAAGCGTAGTAGATCTGGTTGGTATAGAGTTCATTTTCTTCATGGCAGCCCATATGGTGCTGTGTTTTAGATTTGTGACCAAAGCAGTGTTGATAACACACCAATGAAAATTTCAGTTATTGCTGAACAAGTGCTTGCACAGTATCCAGCCCTTCTGTGTTTCTCACTTAGCCCCACGCCAGGGAGTACGCTAGACTTGGGCAAGAGTTTGGGAGGGGACACAGCTGAGATAGCTGAAATGAATTGACTGAAGAGGTATCTCCAAGTGGATATCTCAAGCACAGGTTGTGTAATATTGTAATTCTGAAGGAGCCATTCAGTTAGTCCATGTTTGTCACTGTCCAAATAAATGGGCGCTCTATCATATTCTGAAGTGCATGGTTAACTCTGAGACAATGGAATTACTCTTAATTTTTGTCCCAACCCTGAAGAAGTTTAAATAGAACATGGAAGCTAAATCAAACACTAACTGCTATTACCCTGCACAGGTATGCTTAGAGAGAGTGAAATTTTGTTTGGTTTAGATTTTCTATTAACTAATTTATGTGTACCAGTGTGTGCCATCCATCCCATCAATGAATCTGAAGGCATTTGAGTTCTGTGAGAGAACTTCCTACTGCTGACCTGCATACCGTGTATGAGCTCCGATTGTTCCATGCCTTGGTCAGCTAGAAAAGCCTTTTCAACAGTGACGACAAGCATACATTTTTGATGAACATACTCCATTACATGGAATAATACGATTTGTGTTTTCCAGGGGAGCATTTGTATATGGTACAAGTTGTTAATTTAGCTTTTGAAAAGTCTTATGTTTAACCAAATGGACTGCAGCTAAATGGTGAATTTTTCAGGTTTCACTAAAAATCGTATGTCATCCTTGTGAAGTGAAATATGATCTAAGAAAATGCATGTTGCAGTGGGTTGCTAGTCTGAAGCTAGAAACTCTTAGTTAAAATAAAAGCCGAAATCTTGTGTATAGGCAATGTGTGAAAGCACTATTTTTGTAAGTTAGCAATGTCAGTATTGAATGCCTAATTGTTTCTTAGATTATCAAGAAGAAAGGTAGTCTCAGTTTCATAAAGAAACCCTTTTAATTCATTTGCTGACATTTCTCTGAAAATTCAAAGGCTTAGCAGAAAATAAACTTTGCATGCTTGAGCATATGTTATATTTTTTCCAGGAAAGGCGTGTTATGTGCTACTTGTGAATTCAGAATAGAGCTCATCTTTAATAATGGAGTCATGGCTAAATGTAAAACTATTATGTAATGTTCCGAACTGTTACTAATAATGGTATAGCACATACTAAAAAGTGGAAGGAAATGAAGTTAGATTATAAAAACCCTTCTCTTTGAGTTTTTTTTAAAAAAAAGGGGGGGGCAAACTAATGAACAAGTGACATCCCTGTGCCTGAGGAAAGTGTGCGAAGATGCTACTACATAGTTTACAATATTTGGCTCTTGATTTTTTTTTTAATTATAGTGGTAAACAATATTATAAGAACAGCTATGATTAATGAATGTATCTTGAATTTTAACAGAGGCCAAATCATAGAATCGTAAAATATTTCTTGCAGAACTGCAGAAAACAATTCCAGCTGAGATGCCAGTTTTTATCTCTACATTTGATATGGTAGCTGCATGGACAGAGTTCGAACCAGAAAGCTATTTCACTGTTGCAGTTCCTGCGGTGAAACATAGTATCTTTCCTGCCTGAAAAGTAAATACTCTCTGCAAACTACATGCTAGGAGTTTTAGTGCTTTTAGAGACTAGTCTCTAAAGAAGGTAGCTGCTGTTATAGCAAGTGGCTTTGCATACCTTCAAATGAATGCTAAGGAGTATCAGCAAAAAAAAAAATCTCTATACCATGTTTACTTTGTTTAATGTGCTTCCCCTTTAATGGTGCTTTTTTGCGTTAACTGTGTAGGATGTTTGGGTAATGTCTGCATTAGCAAGGAATGTGTCACAACACAGGGTACCACTAGATTCATGTGGTACATTTTGGGGCTTCTGATGAATCTGTTGTATGTGGTTCACACTGAGTAAGAAGTATATGGTCTGATGCTGTGGTTCAGACATCTCTATTATGCAAATGGCTCGGCTTTCTGAAGGCAAACAGATTAGAAACATGCTGGGTGACCTTATATTGGTGTGACCCAAACATTGATCAAAAATCTAATGTCTTCATTTCTAGCACTGTCAAGAAGCTTCTAGTTTATATTTATCTGGAATTAATTTAGTTTGTGTGCAACAAAACCACTCTGAAGCAGTACATGGTAAATGGAAGGGATCAAGGATTTGCCTCAAAATTATTCTGAACCAAATTGCTGATGCAGGCGTAGCCATATAACTTTCAGGGGCTTGATTTATGCTTAAGATAAAGGCATATATAATTGCTGTATTTAATTCTTGTAGTTAAGGGGAGGAAGTTATGCAGATAATGCAGTTTCTCAGTCTGATGTTTGTATTCTCCAGTTGATATAAATAAGAAATGAAAAATTCTGGGGCAAGGTATATAATTGTATAAATGTGTTGTACTCTTGGTTGTTTCACCTTTCCTCTGCTGCTGTGTTAACTGGTAGCTTGATAAAATTATGTATTTTATGGCAGGTGGCTTGCCATAGGTCCTCTGCTATCCTAGGATGCATTACTTCGACAGTCAAGAACGCTCATTTGAAACGAAATGCTAAATTTTGACTGGTACCTCAATGCACAAGGGTAACAAATGTTGTGTGCTTCAAAGCAAACCTTGACGTTATTTAATAAATGCAGTACTGTGGAATAAGAGACAGCAAACTGCTTTTGGAAGAAGTGCACAGTCATAAAATATATTGCTATAGTCAAAGTTCAAGAAGAAGATACAAAAAAGGTTTGAAAACAAAATAGAAAAGCTGCGTAGATCTCTGTAAATAAAACAAAATTCATCAAGAGTGTACTCTGACAATGTATCAAAAACTTAGCCAGCATGTAGTTTATCTAAAGCTAATTATTGCCTGAAAGTTACGTTTGACATTATAGTAATATTAGTGAATATGGAAAGCATTCAAGTTCAAAGAACAAGTAGGATGCCTTTCACAGAAACACAAAATCCTGCTGAAAGAAGCAAGCATCTGCAGCAGGCAGATGGTCTTCACTGTAAGGCTACCAAATAGTTCCATGTCTGTGCACTCAATATTGCTGTTTCCTCCATTTTTCGCTGTGTAAGCTGTATTTGTTAAGTAGAGAATGTCTAAACTCTGATAAAGACAATACTTGCATGGAATGTATTTTTTTCAGTAGCTTTCACTAGTGTTTCCAGTAGAAGAGTAGAATTTGAAAATGTATTGCATTTTAGGTCCTGAAGGCAGCAGATAATATAGATAGCTCTTCTATATGTTTTCTAGTCCAAGAAATTATGCTTTTTCAAGCACCTTGGTGGCGTTTTTCTTTCCTATGGTTGGCTCATCTTTTTTGACATCCTTTGTGCCCTTTTCCTCATGCTGCCAACATCTGTCTGCTTGTTCTCCTTTTTCTGTCTTCCTGTGAGATGCCATCCCTCTGTATTTCTTTCCTATTATGCTCTGCCCCTTGTTCTCCGATTCAAGCAGGGTGCAGTAACTATTGTATCGTATGGTGAAACGGTAGTGAAGAATCTGTGATCCAGTTAAATGCATCTATAATGCATTAGTACAGTCTTGGAAAGAGAAATACTTGAGATGGTAAGAGTGGCTTGCATAGCCTCTTAATGCGATAAGTTTATACTGTTTTACAAAGAATGTTTCAAATGGTGTCTTGCTTTCTAGCTGTATAATAAAACAAACCAAAACTGAAAAGCTTGTGAAGATACTCTGGTGCCAAGGGCTGCCACTGTTCAGCAATACAGTGGCAAGGCTAGATTATTTTTCTTCTGCTGTGGGGTGAACTGTGCTAATACATTCATTAGGAGGAGTAAGATATGCTGTTGCTGCTGCGATGCAGAGGCCAAAAGATTCACATTGTTGCTCTTTGAATGAAAAGTGTCTTTCTGACTAAAACTTTCCATAAGGGTGAAGAATTTGCTTTGCTGTGTGACAAAGTACGGTTATGTTTTACTGGAAGAAAGTGTGATTTTTCTCTCAGAGGTTTTTCAGGTGATTTTAAAAAAAAAAAAGGAAAAAAGAGACAAGAAGAGTATTTGGTTAATTATTAAAGCTGATATGGGGAGAGATGCACTGTAGGTTTTTATTTTGAATTTCACTGTTATTTCTAGTGCATTTAAAATGCAGATCTGATGCACTGTATGGTTTCAATATTGTATGATTGGCATAAACCTTAAAGCTCACAGTATGCATATTGGGAAGCGGAGGAGATGGAAGAGAAAGCAACTTTGTGAATGCACTCCAACAAATTTGTCTTCTGTGCAGCAACTGTCAGGTGCAGTATTTTTATAAATATGGAACTGTACCAGAGAAATTGAAATTAAAAAAAGAAAACACAAGCCTCAAATTATTCTCTGAATATGTTGTTCATTTATAGAATACAGTAACCTTTGAAATGCTGTGGCAGGTGAGAAGGTAATTTAAGCTTGCATGTGTCCTCGTCAAAGGATACAGTAGGACTAAATGGTAATCCTAAATAAATGGCTAGATATGAGGAAGGTCTCTCTTGCAAGGGATGCTGGCCTGCTCCAGGTTAATCAAAACAGGAGAAAGAAAGGAGACAATGTTGCATGTCTCAGAGGAAAAACAAAGTCAGAAGCAGTTTCTCCTGGGGTGCTATTGGAGCTCAGCCACCTAAAATACTGTTAAGAAATCACCATGGCTTCTGTGATTGTGGTGTTCTTTCCATGCTACGTGTGATGTTAAAGAGGTGCCTTGTTTGGTGTAAGCTAATTTTTTTTCCTATTAGGAATTTGTTTATACTTTCTTTCATTGTTGCATGCTAGTTTCCAGAGTTGTTTAGTGATCAGAGCAAGGTCGGTGAATTTGGTGAATAGAAGGTTATACCCCTCTGCTCAGTGTTTTAAAATAAATCAAATGTCCTTTTGCAGGCAACATGCCAGAGGTACTTATCATTTGATGTGAGTTGATGAATATTTGCCGTTGGGCTGCGAAGATCACTCAAAACTTGGTGCTGACAGGGAGTGGGTCTCTAGTGTAGTCCCAGTCAGCCAGATTGACTGGTACTTTGGCAATGGGGCCAAGGAGCAGATCATCTTCAGTTTGTGGCCTCACAGCGCTGCAAAATGAAATGAACATAACTTTCTCCTTTAATAATTGCATACCTTGTGACTGCAAGCTAAGAATATTACTGAGCCCCAACCTACCCTGAGGGACGTTCATGGATGTGAACTGTGATACAATTTGCCTCAGTTATCTGTTACCAGAGTGTTGCTATTGAGTTATAGGCTACTCAGTTACTGGGAAAATGTGAGGGCTGGGAAGGGGCTATTTGAATCAAAAAACAGTTATGGGGTAGTTAGAGCTAAAACTGGACTGTTTTAGCTTGAGATGAGCATTCCACTGAAATTGCTGGAACTAAGGAGCAGCGTGAGCGAGAAGGATTAGTGTTGTTCTTTCAATAGGGTGGTTATANTGTGAGGGCTGGGAAGGGGCTATTTGAATCAAAAAACAGTTATGCAGTAGTTAGAGCTAAAACTGGACTGTGCCACTTGAGATGAGCATTCCACTGAAACTGCTGGAACTAAGGAGCAGCGTGAGCAAGAAGGATTAGTGTCGTTCTTTCAATAGGGTGGTTATGCTATACAACTTGAACTGTCAATGTGGAAATAATTGCATTTTTCTTCTTTTACAAGAGATATGGATTTAATACCAAATCTATTTTTTCATTTATAGGCATCAACTCATCACCATATTCAAGAAATAATGGTACAGTTATTACGCACCGTGAACCGAACTGTTATTACAATGGGACGAGATGATCCCTTAATTGTGAGTAATATTTTAATGTATTTTTAATGCTTTGAGAGTCATTTTATAGTTATAATGAAAAAATGCAAATATATTATTTGTCGAGTCCTTGTTTGTGGACTTGTTTAGATCTAAAATAAAAGGTCTAAAGCTTTACTCTGTTTTTCATTCAACTGTGCCGTGGTAGTGTCCTTTGAAGTGTAGTTGAATACTGTGAGATTTTTGCATTCTTTTGAAAACCAAACATTAAGTATAAAGTTAATTGCTGGTTGCAAAAAGAAGAATGTTTTACAAACCTGCATAAAGGGCACACTTTAACACACTGAAAATAGCATTTCTACTAATCTAAAGTGAAGTGTCCAAGTAAAACTAAAAAAAATCCCAAACTATTCTGAAGAGCTTATAATAATGGGTGGATGCTCTGTTTCTCCCAATTTTTCCATGNAGTTAATTGCTGGTTGCAAAAAGAAGAATGTTTTACAAACCTGCATAAAGGGCACACTTTAACACACTGAAAATAGCATTTCTACTAATCTAAAGTGAAGTGTCCAAGTAAAACTAAAAAAAACCCCAAACTATTCTGAAGAGCTTATATAAATAATGGGTGGATGCTCTATTTCTCCCAATTTTTCCACATGCTTTTCTTTTTTGTGGGTTAGAATTGCTATGGAACAGCTGCCATTCCTGGCTCTGTTTCTGGAGGTGCCCTCTGCACACAGGGAAAATATCTGGGGATGCGCTGGCGCAGAGCACTCACCTGAGATTTTTGTGGAGATTCCATGGTTTGAGAGTTGTATTCAAGGACATATTCTGCAATTTAGTCAGATTTAAGTACTTATCTTGTGAGTGCTCCTCTTGATTGAGACTATTGGTGAGAATGCACGCGAGTTGTGTTCAGCAGGAATTATGGAACTTGCCCTTCAGACTGTGCGCTTAAGATATATATTAATTGTTAGTCTTTGGAGATTTACATTATTCTGCAAAATCATAAGCGGCATTTACTTCACGGTTTTGGCCACAAGAGGTATATTGCTTGCCTTCTAAAATGTACTTTATTTCCTTGTTCATTTCTGTTGGAAAACCAAAATAACAGTTTTAGATCATTGTCAGTCAGAGCATGTGTGACGCCTAATGATTAGTCTCCTAATAATTGAGTTCTTGAGAGGAAGTATTTGCCAATGGTTGCTTCAAACTCCCTGGTGGTAGATCTGCAAGTTTGAGAAATCATATCATTAGCTGTTTATCAGAACTCCAGTCTGCTGTTATTCTGTGTGTACCCCTCTGGTGTGTATGCATGGGCACAACAGGAAGAGGTTTTGAATGAAGACCCAGTGAAACCTTTCTGTTCTCCGCGGTGTTTGAAAATGTTTTCTGTACTTGCAAATAAAGTGTCATCGGAGTGTCATGGATGATGTAATCAATCTATTAAGGAGTAAGCCTGGATACCTTAAACAGTCAGCGAAAAAGCAAAATGAAACTGTAGTCAAACTGCAAAAACGATCCTTATCTTAGGAAATATTAGGAAATCATTAGGAAACAAGCTGGTTACAGTCAATTGAAATGGCTTGGAAAATCTCTTTGTCTTCTTTTTGGTTTATTCTCTCATCTACTGTAATTTGTTCAGCTGTTCTTACGTAAAAAGATCAAATCCAGTGTGAATTTTGATATCCAGATGTCTGTATGCTAATAATGCTCATAAGCACCTATGCATATATGTATATTGGGTGTTTTAGAGGTTTTTCAAAGCAGAATCCCGATAAATTACAAAGAGTTTTCTAGAGCTGAGGCAAGATCTCTCAACAGGGTAATGTTTTGCATGTGAAGAAATTGTTTGTAATGAACAAAATAGTCTTTTGCATTCAGAAAGAGCTGGCAAAATAAGCTTGTTACGTGCTCTGTGTACTGCCTTTAGTTCACTCAGTTAATTTGCAGGTTTGCTTTAAAAGCTCTTGAGGGGGCCAAACTTGTTGAAAGCCTGAATGCTTCATCTTTTAAAAATGAAGTAGATAGTCAGGAATTATGGCCTTCTGCAGAATGCGTGGGTGAGCTAAAGTTGCTACAAGTATGGTGAACTCTGCAAGGGCAGGTGGGACATATGGAATAGCTGCAGTCAGACGATGATGTTGTATGGATGTGAGTGACATTTCAAATTGGACTACATCTGTTATTTACTTCCAGGGGAACAGAAGGTTGCTATTTAGATTCTTAAATCTGTTACTATGTTTCTGAATATTGCAGGTATTTTTATTATCTTCTGCTGTGTAATTTTCTAGAGTTTGAAAATGGTGTGAAGAACAACTAACTCTCTGGTTACAAAACAATGGATACAATTTACAAGACCTGTAATTCCTTCCGTGTTTAAATGTCTCACACCTGATAGAGTACTGGATTTTATTTACCTTAATTTTTTTTGCTTTCGGGCAGGGATAAGCAGGCTAATGTTTATATTTGCGTGTCCTTTACACAATCTTCTAGCTCATTGGCAGAGGAGGAGTTAAAAAGATTTTGAGTTACAGTTGCCTTTATCTTTTCTTGCTACAATGCCAGTTGAATCTAGGAGAAGGTGCTGCCTTGTGCTCAGCTGGTAGCAGCATGCTGTGAGCTTTGTTCATGTAATTACTGGAAACAGTCAGGCTAAGAAGGACATAATCCCTTCTGGAGAAGGTATTGGTGATGGAAAAGTAATTTGGCTCTGTGCAGCTACTGCAGAGAAGTCTTACTTAAATGCCACTCTTGCCTTCATTATGATGTTTTGGCAGTTGAAGGCTTTAACAGCTGCTTGTTTATTTTCACTTTTTTAAAAAAAAGCCTTGACTGTTTATAGTTGTAGAAGTGCTTCTTGTTTATAGTTGTAGAAGTGCTTCTTTGTTAGTTAAACAAAAATACCATAAAGCCACCATATGCACTTAAAGCTTTCATTTGCTACTCCCAAAGTTGATTTTTTTTTCACAGTATCAGTTTAGCATAATGAAAAGAGTGTAGTAAAGGTACGCAGAAAAGTTTTTAGACAATATTTATATAAGATATTGTACAAATTAAGACTTTGCTGAAAAGAAAACAGTGTGCCTTGTTAACTAAAGTTACTCTAGACAGCATACTTCTGCAAAAATCAATATTCTTTGGGGAAATAATGACCAGAGAAACCATTTTACAGAGCTGCCGTGGTTGGAGAATATGATATATTCAAATGTACACATCGTCTAGCTAAAAGTTACAGCTTTTTTATAAGGTATTGAAATTGAAATCTTTTCAAAAAGCTGAAAAGCTGCAGAATGATTCCATGAAAGACCTATTTATTCATTTCCCATTCACTTTCCTTTTCTAAAGAGCAATTGTTCAATTCCTTTAATAATTTGTTGTTTGTTATTAATTGACTCCTGAAACCTAAGAAAAATAGCTCATTTTATTGCAAAAGATAACATCACATTTAAAGAACCTAGAAGTTTACAAAACATACATAAGAGAATACATTTTGTTAGGAAGTTGTTTTGTATCTAAGCTATCATAATTACTAAGTATTGTGACTTTTTCGAAAGAGCTATAGTGCACAAAACTATAAAAGGCTCTACATGAACTGCTGTTACATGTCAGAGAGAAATCAGTATTTTATTCATACTTTCTGAATTTTTAAAGAAAACTTGCTCCTTAAAGCAGCAATTTCAAATACAGCAATTTTGGAATATGCTGTGTTCTGTGCAAGGTTTTAAAAATAACATATTGTAGTTGTCATTTAAATGTCTCTTTAAGAGAAACCTACAGTATTTTGTATGCAAGTGTTGTCAAGTAGCTGTGGGTTTGGGGTTTTTTTATTCTTGGTTTGTGCGGGGTTTTTTGTGTGGTTTTTTTTTTAATTTTATTTAAGACCATGTTTGTATGTATTTCTAACATTTATTTCCTATTCTGGGAGCTGGTTTTAGGCATTGCATCATGAATTTTCTAGATCAGAAAAACTTGTGTAGCCAGCACTACTGTCTTCTAACAATCTACCCATTTCTATTGCTTTTCCAATCTTGACATCATAAATTGAATAGTGTGTATCTGGTAATTCTTTTATTTCCTATATGAATGAATGAATTACTAAAATATTTTAAAAATATTAAAAAAATAAAAAAAGCAATGCTAACATATTTTGTTTTCACATACTTTAGATTCTCCAGTTATGTGTTAAAAATCTATTAATTTTTAGTTATTCTGTGTTGCTAGGATATAAATTTCAATGTTAAATCTAAACAAAACATATCGCAACTAAGCAATCTTACCCTCTTGCTGTGGCTGATGCATGCCATGGCTGACACTTTCCCACTGTTAATTTGTAATGTAACAAATAGCTTTTTGCTCCAATGTTGTCTTTAAAATGTTATGTAGAAAGCTTATTGTGTGACGTACCGTGCAGAAGACTGGGTATAAGTTCTTGCATTTAGTAGGTACGGTTTTATTGTGAAACTGATGCTTATTCTTTGGTAGGAATAATTTACTTTTGGCATACTTTTACTTTATTATCAGTTAAATTATTGCATGTTTTTGTTCATGGTAGTCTGAGCCTCTGCAAGAAGAATGAGGGAGTTCTGTGTGTGTTACAGATAAACCTTTTGTTTGGACATTAAGCATGTGTTTTTGAACTTGGCTGGCTATTGCTGCTAATGCTGACTCAAAAAAATTTCCTTTGTTGTACTGAAGTCAAGAACTCTAGGAGCAACTTTTCTGAAGGACAGCGCTTTAGCCGAACTGCAATTTCGTATTTTCTTTCAAGGAAAACAGATGTCTTGAAGGGGTGAATTTTAAAACACTGAACAGAGGGTAGGCTGAAAGACAAGTGAATGTTCTTAAATTGCAGCATTGGAAGCTGAGAGTCGGTTGGCCTAGATACCTTAAGTGTTTCCCTGCTGCTGTGTGTGCATATGTTAAAAAGAGAATTTCATATCCATATATGGATAATCTATACTTTACTGATCGAGAAAGAATTGCAAAATAACCAACTGAGGAATATGGAAAACGAAGGCTAATTTTGTCTAGGCGGTTATGGATTAAAAATTGTCTACAATTCTAAATTCCATCAAGATCAAAGATTAAAATATAAAACTTGTAAACACTTAAATCAGTATATTTCAGTTTTTTAGAAGCATTGATGCTTGTTCAGGTCATAAGAAAGACTTAGAGACTTACTCTACAACTGTTTTTGGACTTTCTTAAACTACATAGAGTATTTCTGGTCTTGTGTAGTTTTACTGACCCCAGGAATTGATTTGTGCTATAGGGTGAGCCAGAATACTGTGTTTTGTTTAAATTGAATAACCTGCGTCCTTTGAAAATATATTGAAGGCATCATGCTCATTATGCATGCAAAACCAAAATCAGACAGCTTAAAATGAGCTTTTTTGTGCTTATTAACAAAAAGAAAGACAAAAAGATTGCTTTCATATAATAACAAAGTATTGAAAATCAGTCCATTACAGAAAAAAAATTACTGGTTCTGCTAGTGTTATGCCTGTTGGTATTGCTTATTATTATACTTTTACCACAGAGGATGTTAGTCTTAAAGTGTTATTTTAATACACAGAAACATTTATACACTAATAAATCCTTCGTTATAGAGACTAATGCTAACTAGGAATGCTGTTGGTATATCGGCATAAGCAGCACGTGTATTTGAGTGTAATATAATGACACGTTCTGATGTAATAATTTAATTCTTACCTTTGTTATACTCACAAATTATTATTGTCTCGCTAAAGGCATCCTTTTTGCTAGTAAAAATTCAGAATTAATGGTAATTTTGTGCTTGTCATTTCCCTACTGACTGAACTTAACATGAAAATGTTTTCTAAAACTCTAAGGCCTTTAGTATTTTGATGAATTAAGCTATGTCACATAGCATGCTCTTTCTAAATGAAGACTAGTTTCATCAAAAAAACTTAGTTCTTCCAGACAAAATGCTTCTGTGCAAAATTGTTTTTAATGTGTTTTCAAATGTGTAATTAACCCTAAGAATTCAAGGAACACAGAAGTTTACAAAAAGTGTACAGACATTTTTAACTAACATGGCACAATTAATACAGTATGATTTAGAAAAATAGGATCCAGGGGTTAATCTATTGAATACCCTGGCACCGTTTGAACTAATTAACCACAGTCACTTCTAAGAAAAGGTCTGCAGTACATTCCACTAAACATAAAATACATTAATTGAGCTTTACAGCGTGCCCTTTAAACTTGCTTTGGAAAACCATTTCCTCTCTGCCCCCCATATGAAAGGTGACCATGTTCTCATGAGCAAAATAATAGTATTAAACTATTAAGTTACACTTAACTATTAAGTTACATTGGCGTACCCTGTGCTCGCTGGTAACTTGAGTATTTTTGAAGGAAAGAAATAGCTGCATTGACATCTGATAAAATCTTTTCAGCATATTTTTTTTTTATATAATACGGATAAGTTCATTAAATATTATTTTTTGTGATCAATTTTGTATCATGTATCAACTTAAATCTTAAGGCCAAAAATCCACGTCTTGGGATATTTTGGTGTATTGATACAGGTCTTAAATAGACAAATCGGGCAAGTGGTTTAGCAAGACAGTAGCCCAAATGTGTTTTCCCCTCTGTTGAGCAGCTGGGTGATGACATCTGAGGCCTTGTGTCCAGCTTTTGGCTTCCAGGTAAATGAAAGACATCAACTTACTGGAGGGAGACCACCAAGATGACTGTGGGCTGCAGCACATAACATGTGAAGAGAGGCAGTGAAAATTGGACTTGTTCAGTCTTTAAGAAGTGAAGGCTTAGGAGAGAGATCTTATTATCTGTCTGGTTCTTCTTGAAGGTGTATTTGGATAGGGCAAGATGTAATGGACACAATTAAACATAGGAAATTCAGGTTAGAAGTTCAGAAAAAATTTGGAACAGCTTGCCCCAAGGGGTTATGGATTCTTGTCTTTGAACATACTTAAAACTAAATTCACCTAATTGGACCTTACTTGAGTAGGGAGTTAATAGTAGAATTACTGAGATATTCTATGACTCTTTTCAGAGAAATCTATCAAATGGCTGAAATTTCTAAATGGTTTCTTTTTAAATTGAACCAATAAAAGGACAGAATAAAACTAAACCTGAATTATTTTTTTTTTGTTAAATGTTAGGTGACAACAACAAAAATATTTCAGTATGGATGTGAAATAATTGTAACTGTCTCCTTTGAGGAGAAATTTGTTTGAACAATGTAGATTCCCCTGAATTTGTTCTTCATTATGTCGTCTGTTTAAAGATCAGGAATTTCTTTCTTTCTAATCCGTGTTCCTTATAAATAGGAAATCAAGACTGTGTGACACCCTTAGCGTTGTCTACCATTGTTTTTTAAAGTAGACATCTAAATCTCAATATTGTTGGAAAGTGGAGAAAAAAAGTCTTTACAAAGCATATGAAAGTGTCCTTGGAAAAAATGAGAAAGCTTCTTTTTGAAAGAAACAATTTCTTCATGCGCCTTTTAATCAGTGAGATAATTTCAGTAAATTCAATTCTTTTGATTTTTCAGGTACTCTAATTAAATGTTCTTTAGCTTTGTGATTTCGTAATAACACCTTTTCAGGTATGTGCACTCAAACCTCTTTCTGTTCTCGTGTCTTTTGAAATGTAAAAGGATCCATGAGGAAGTCAAATCCACCAGAAGCATTTTCTTTTCACCTTTTTTGTTTTTCTTCTTAACTCCTTTTTCTCGGGAGCTGGATGGTCAGATGGTAGCTTCTGAGGTGAAGCTGAAGCTGGATTTTGCTCTGCGTGATCCAGCATTTTCAAAATCTGATGAAATCTTCCTTCTTGTTGTCTGAAGTCATATTCTACACTATGGAAAAATGAAGACATTTAAGCTAGTAAGTGAGAAATTCCCTCTTTAAAAAACATGTGGAAAGGATGCTTCCCTCATTAGAATAATTTGGCATTTTTCAATACTAGAGCCTGGTTAAAACACAAGGTTATAGGATACTGCTTTGAAAATAAATTAATCTCTTAATCTTTTCTGAGGGAAACCTTTTTCTTTCTATGAGTGAAGAACTGCAGCATTGTGCCCAGAACAATGGGACAAAAATTAAGGGAGAGAAAATGAAAATGTACTAGGATGACCTTTCAACGCGTTTTATTCAATCGTCAGATTTTGATACTGTAACTCAGTCATATGCTTGGCATGAATTCAAAACTCTCACATGCCTAACTTCGTTAAATGTGAATGTCTCCTGTTAGGAGACCTACTAGGACTAAAAATATATGAAGTTAAACAAATATGTAAGTCTTTGATATAAGTGCTATTAGTTAACAGGAAAGTAGAACGTAACTAATTTTCTCCATTGAAACCCATAATTATTATTGATGTCAAAGGAGAGCCAAGATGTTAATTAGATAAGAGCAGATGTGTGCGCAGAAAGAAACGTAAGGTTCAAAAGCATTGATGTGGACAGTGATTATGCAGTCTGATGCAACCAGTGCAGTTAAACAAAAACAAACAAAAGATGCAGCGCTGTATGTTTTTTCTTTTTCAACCATCTTTTCTGGACAGGAGAGTGGGAGTTGTATCAGTTATGTCTGCTGTGAAAGTTTTAGCAGTTGGAGGGGAGAGTGGAAAGGAGCTGGTTGTATTTTCCATAATGCAAGCTTTTTGGGATGAAAAAGGCGTCATCAGGGGGACATTGGTATGTCACATTAAGACCCTGAACCTGATTTGGCCACTGGGTAGGGAAAACCTGTAAAATTAGTAAATATGCATATCTTTTGAACACTATTAATTGTGAGTATTTGTATGTATATGGAAATCCATAAACGTTGTTGAATAATATGTTAAAATTAACTAGAAGCTTATTTCCATTATAATTAATACATTTTGGGTTTTTTAATGAAATAAAGGAACTCAATGGGCAAAACGAAAGCAATAGGATTATTCTAATTTAGAGGAACTGGGCAGGGATCACTGGACAAGAAGCAATATATAATAAATGTAAAAGAAGCAGAGAAAGTGATATAAATTACAAATTTGATCAGTGTGTCTCTTCAATTTTATGGCTTATTGCTAAAACTGCAACTTAATGCTTTTCAGTAGTCATAGATCACGAGTGCTGGTGAATGACACGTTCAGTTTATAGCATACATAAGGATAGCATCTGCTCATGTTCCTTTTTTCTTCCTTACTCCAAAGTTTCTAATTTAATGTTGGAGAGATCATCTCTGGAGCCCTCAGCACAGGAAGAACATGGACCTGTTGGAGCGGGTCCAGAGGAGGGCCACAGAAA
>RSEF01000013.1:4402348-4426118 GCA_003993805.1 Himantopus leucocephalus | reverse complement strand
GATTTGGGTTTGGGTTTTTTTGTTTGGTTGGGTTTTTTTTGAGGGGGCGGGTGTTCTATGAAATAAAATGAAGACTGATTTAGATGTCTAGATTTGTCTTATTAAGGTGCTTTACTCCAAACTGGAGAAGTAGCAGAGAAAAAGTCACAAGGGATCAGGCTGGGTCCTGTTATAATAACAATGCGCAGAGAAAATAAATTAAAACCTACAAAAAATGTTAGCACAGCTAAGGTTTTGCATTCTTAATTCACCTGTTCTGAGCAGGAGACTACACGCAGGCCTTTTTACACCCTGAAGGAGGTATTTTACCTTAAGAGACTTCCTGAATTTGCAGAAATACTAGTTACAGGCTATAAGGCATGTCTATTGTGTAACCTAGCTAATGGCAGAATGTAGTTGGCTTGTCTTCCCTACAGGCATTCGGCAAAGCCTGACAGTCTCCCCCAGATGATCTCTTGTATTTTGTACCTAGCAGGGAAAGTGGGCATTGGAAGAGTTTCGCTGCAGGATATACTGCAGTACAGAAATGTAAAATCAGAGTACGTTTACTTAGAGACAGAGGAAAGGGAGGAGCATAACTAGTACTGCAAGTTTGGTCCTGTTTGTGGGTAAAAGGTGTTCCTAATGAGCAGGACACTCTAATTACTCTTATAGATAAATAAAACCAGACAGTGCCTGTATGATATCAGGGATATTTCTACTAAACTTTAGATGTCTGGCATAGATAAGGGGAAAAGAATGAGAGAATTACTTATAAGGTCCAAAGGAAGAGAGAATGGACACATTCATGTCCAGGAGAAACTGTGGTAGCAGAGTTGAAAGAATGGGAGTAGAAGCTTAATTGACTAAACTTACTTAGTCCAGCTTTGCTGGTATCAGGATGGAATGATTTAACTCAAATTACTTTAAATCACTATTATAAATAACGTGTTGTTTGCTCTCAAAGCATGTTCTAGTTCCCAAAGCCCATTTGAAGGAGGCAGAGGCGGTGTACTAGCTCCACTGCCCTTGGGAGTATTCTATTAGCAACTGAGAGTGAAAAAAGGAAAATGAACTACTACTTTTTTTTTTTTCTCTTTTTTGTTTTTTTCTTTTTTGGTTTTCTCCCTTCTTCCATTAACAGCAAGATAGGAAGAACGCTTTTTTTGTGGCATGCTAGATGGGGCAGAACACTTGAGGACATAGTAAAATCCTCACTGAGGTCATGAGGGTACAATATCTGAGATATTTTTGTGATCCCACATGGTAGATTTAATTAACTTTGTTCTGATGAAGGTTGCTTACTGCATACTTCTTACTAGTTGCTACTGCTTGTATGTGCACTTTATTCCACTTACGGTACTTAGACTATTGGCTATTAGGTTATTAAAAGCAGTAATTCCTAGGTACATGGCATTTGTGGGGAAATGCTTTGCTGGTTTAGGTAATACCATCTAGTCTGCTTATCTCTCAGCTCTCCATAATTTTAATTGAGGCACGTAATTCCTCCCAGGAAATTCCCGTACCTTATTGTCAACATGAAGTGCATAGAGAGTCAGATTCGCTGAATAAAAGAAATGGTTAGGAGGGTTAGCAACTAAAGGGAGGTATTCACATCCCTTCCTTCTGTTGCTCTGGGCTTTGAAATGGTAGTTGCTCAGATAGAGTTTGAAAGTACTTGGTCTTATCGTAATGAATACCTGGAATCAGTGTTGGTTAGTGTCCAGTCTGAAGTGGCTTAGTAAGCACTTTCGTTGTTTGTGTGTCCCTTTGAGTTGTTTCTTGAACCTTGTTGATGTTATATTTAGGCATTTAAAAATAAAAGGAAACAGGTTTTCACCAGTATATTGCAAGGTCAGATTGTATTTGCTGAAAAACTCATGTGAGATAACACTGTAGTCTATTTTCTAACACCAGTAGTTAGGCTTTTTCTACAATGTTTTCATTACTTGTATATCTGAGTGTTTTCTGACATCTGTCGGAGTCAAATGTTCCCCAGCCCTTTTTAAGTCTAACTTGAAAAGTTTAGTGCTGCAGGTATTTGGCAAAACAGCTGGAAATGTTGCCAATTTTCTTTCATTATACATACTAAAAATAGCTGCTTATTTGCTGATGAACTGCTTTGTAACACCCTCAAGACTTGGTTCTCATGTAGCTCATATGTTGTGGCAGTGTTATTAGTTCAGTAAAATCTCATTATGGCTTCAGATCAGTGCCACCTGCATCGCCAAGTACCTCACCATTTCTCAGGCTGCCAGGAACTATAGATTCTGTTGGTATCATTAGGTCCTGGGAAACCAGCAGAATGAGGCAGAGTAAGTTCTATCTGTCACTTGGCAAGGGACAGTAGGGACTCCAGACCTGGGTTTTTTTCATAGACCATCTGTGAATGGCTCTGTTAAACATAATTTCTGAAAAACACGTTTTTGCACACTATGCATATGCATGTTTCTGAACAGCTCAACCTTTGGATCGAAAAAGTCTTTTCAGAAGAAGTAGCTGCTTGTAGTATTGTCCTGTGAAACTTGATAAAACGTTGCTTTGTGCATTATGAGGAGATGGCATTTTTAGAGTTGTAGTCCTAGTCTTTAAGTAACAGGCACACATAACAAATTCAGTGGCTGTTGGACTGCGTTTTCTTTAAAATGTTCTGAAGAGAAAACCTGAACAGCTGGTAGTCACAATTTAAGTGTATTACTCAAGAATGGTATTTATAATAGTTCGGGAGGGAAGGGAAACAGAACACATTTTGCAGAAAGTAGGGAAACCTTTTCAAGCCTTTTTCAAGCAAGAAGCTTAATTATTTACGGGAGAGATGCTATGAGCTGTATTGCTACTACCAACTTACTAGATTTCATAGAATCATAGAATATGTTGAGTTGGAAGGGAGAAAAAACCCACATTAATTCAAATGTTAGAATGATTTCTCAGTCTTCCACCTATCTGTTGGTGGAAATGAAAGCTTGTCATATTTTTGTGTTTTAGAAATATTTGATACTGTGATATATGTATTGATGTCAGTGTGTATTGGGACTATTCACAGACACTAATGGATAGAAGGTACGCAACTTCAGTTGATAAGAGTACGCGTTATCGTTTACTCCAGCTGGTGCTGTAATATGGTGTTCAAGTTATAACAATTGTGATGAGATGTTAAAATCAAGAATAACATTTTAATTATGAAAATAGGAAAAAGAAATCCTCCTTAACTTTAATTCTCTGATTATTAATATGAAGTGGTTCTGCTTTGATAGAAAATGTAGAAAGACCCCTCAGATTTATTCTATCCAACTATGCTTTAACAGTTTGCTTAAAACATTGCCTGGCTCATTATTTGTCTTGGAGAGAATAAAAAGGGACGCTTTATTTATATGCAATTTTCCTGTTGATATAAAGTCCCTTTTGGAGGCAAAGGACCTCTCATGCCTTTATTGTTTTTCTTACTGGGGTATTTGGTAGGCAGGGTCTCAGTATTCTCAGATTTGTATCTCCTTTCCATTACATCTAGGTAACTCTGTTTCCTAGTTGTCTTTCCCAGTCCCTACAAAAGTCAGTACTCGTAAAAGGGCAAATTGCATAAAGTTAGTCTTGGGAAACAGTGGATAAACAAAAGAGGCAGTTGTTTCACTGTGGGTTGTAAGTTTTCTTCGATGGAGAGTTACACTTCCAGCTGTGGCTGGTATGTCTGACTGAGTCGTGTAATGCTTTGCTGTCAGTTGTAAGCCTGGCAGAGAACATCTCTTCCATCTGTAGGTGTTTGAGTCTGGTTGTGCCTGATGTAACCCTACTTTTCAATCACTTGCATCCTTCTAGCACCAAATACTACAAGATGCTTATTCTGCACTAACTCTGCATGTTGCTCGTTGTTACCCCTGTTGTGGAATTTTCTGCTTACTGAGAATCTGGCCACTTAATTATGTGGTGGCTGCAGCAGATCATCTGCTCAGCAAGATAGACTATTGCATACCATGGTCGTGGTACACAATGGATGCCTATTACATTTTGACTGCAGTCATTGAGTCTTTTATCTAAAATGCAGAGAGAAAACATGCTGTGATATACCCCTTTCCCACTCCCGCTGCAGAGTATCTAATCTTTCTTGGTATCGTCTGCTCGGATGCTCCTGCTTCTAGAGTACGAGGCCTCCTGAATTAAAAGCAGAAAGACAACTTGTTAGTTTGGTTTCAGAAAGGCATTAAGATAAACTGTTATTTTTCCAGATACAATGTTGACTAGTGTATAAAAAAATCTCTAAGGTTCTTTGCTACATGGCCTGTTATAATTTTTTTCTTTTGTATGTTTTCAGGTATTCTAATTTCAGTGAAACATTTGGGGATTAAGAGAATGAGTGGTATTTTCCGCTCTGTAGAACATATGTGCAAATGAGTTAATAAATAATGAAGAGATTACCCACATAAACTGTTGTAAATATGTCACTACAGAAAAGACTGAAAATACAAAGTCAGTATTCATAATTTTCATCAGGTGTTGTAAATGCTATTGAGCAATCTTTGTGTTCTCCTTTCTACTGAGTAACTGTGGCCACTGCTTTATATCTTAAGGGATTTTCAGAAAATTAAATACATAAAATTTTCTCATATTTAACATTACTTTGAATAGTCATTTTCATCTTTTTAAACAGCAACATCACAAAATAACAATGCCGATGTGTTATGCATTTGCATAATGATCTTTTGTAAAGACAATCTTCTGGTTCAGTGCAACTTCTTCTGTATTGATACAGTTTTGGCTGTAAAGTAGTAAGCTCAAGTGAGCAGCAGTTAGACAAGAGGCAGATGCATAGTTCTCTGCAGCTGTAATTACGAATAGTGTTCTGAGCTTCAGAAAAAGCTAGGCTTCCCTCAAAGTCAAGAAATTTTGTCCACAGTGTTATCCATTAGTTTCATGTAATTCTCCGATTTTAATCCTTTGCCACGTGAAATAATAAAAGTATTTCTAGAAATAGGCCCTGGAGACATCCATGCAAATACGTTTACCAAAGTATCACCTCTGCACCATTCTTAGATGTGTTGAAATGGAGACTAAATGACATGTATAAATATTACAGTAAGGGTAAATCGGTGCCAATGGTGAAAAATAAAAATCATTGGAAGAATGGAGAAGTAATTTCACAATACCAATTCAAACTTCCTTCAAAGGGAAGGCCATGAGAATTTTTATTAGTGTATGACATCCTGATGTAACCATGTTAAGTCATTACATTAATGTATACTAACTGGCTTTCAGCTTTGTATCATATTTCCAGACTTGATCCAGCACCAAAGAAATCATGTGATTTTTAATTATTTTTTTAAAATTCAAAATATTTCTATTCTGCAAACAATTAGCTGGAATGCCCCAAAAAGGAAACTGACGTGAGAAGATGCAATATAAGGTAAATTACTGAAAACACCTTTCAAACTAAGTTACTTATACCAGATTCCATTGTGACAGCTTTTTGTATGCTTAGATTTCAAGCTATGAAGTTTCCTAAAGTCTGTTAACATCACATTTTCAAAAGAGTTTGGCATAAATGTGTACCTAATATGCAGTTTTGAAAATTTATTTTGATCCCTAAATGGGAGATAAGCAATCTTGAAAACATGCTGTAAGTAGATGCTGAAGGAAAAGCTACATACAAAGAAATTGTTGGCAAAGTCAAGAGATCTCGGATGGAAACTTCCCCTGTATCGCATCAAAACAATTGCTCGTTCTTGTCTTTCTCTAGGTGTTGCTTTTGTACTGCTGTCAAGTTAACTCTGGTACATTATAGCATGCATTATTTTTGTATGCTTGGCATAGCTATTCAAGGTAAATTTTCAAATAATAATAATAAAGTAAATGAATTGTATATAACAAACCATTTATATTTGAGACAGGAGAAGCTGGATAGCAGTTATTTTTAAGCGGTTATTTTCTGACCGTGCTATTTGGATAGATGCTCTGGCTGTACGTTGAAAAATAATTTAGGAAAATGACAATTGCTTTATCATTAGAATTCAATATGAATGGTGTGAAAAATTATTCTTCAGTCTTTAGTGATACTGAGTTGACACAGGGCAGAAACATGATTAAATCATACCACTCTCTTTGCATGACTGGCCCTATTTTCCCAGTTACCGTGGAAGTGGATTGCTTCCTACGTGTTGCCATTATTGTGTTCTTAATGACTAGGTTTCACGTAGCTACAAGGTTTTTAAGTAGTGTTTCCATCTTGCATTGCTCTTTATTTCTAAATCAATGATTGCTTGATACATTGTTAGGAGATAATTTCTGCTGTTGCTTTTTAAAGATTTTTGTTGTTATCTTTTCACCTGTTTTCTGGGGTTTTCTCCTGCTGGTCTGTTTTGGTCACGAAATAGTAAATGTTTATTTTCAATCTGTCCTGTCCCACTGATTGTTTGTCTGGTCTGTCTTCTCTGTATTTTGTATCTTCCAGATTTAGTTTATAGCTGCTGATCACTGTGTTGGTCATTGACAATGATCAGCATTTGGGATTGGGTCTGACCCTCTTTGCTCGTCCTCTTTATTTAACATGCCTTCTTTAGCTTTGCACACAAGAAGGAAGAGGCAACATGACAGAAGCCTACAGGAGATTCAGCTGATTTCAGCTGCTTTTCCTTTGCACTCGCTTCATGTTAAAATACCTATCAGATGCTTCTGCAAAGCGTTTAACGAGGATGCTAGTATCAAGTCAACATAAATTATGTGAGAGTATTAGTTCAGCTCTGCTAGTCCCTACTTCAGTTTTCATATAATCAGCATACTGGCAAGACCATGTCTATCAGAACTCAGAAAAGATCTTTAAAACAATAGTCAGTGCATCTCCTAGGCTTTGCGAGAACTCCCCTCATATTCCTCATCTGCTCAAGTAGAGGATTTACTAGTAAAAGTGCTGACTGATCAGCCTTTGGAGATTACAAACAAAAAATCTGCCTGCCAAACTGAAGTTAGTGTAACTCCTTCTGAGTTTAATTTGTAGACCAAATTCTCTGAAGGAAAAGCACTTAGGGTTTGTGGGAAGAAGTTCTGAGTTTTGAAAACTGTTCATGTCTTCACTGGTTTTCACACATGATTTAAAAAAAAAAAAAGATAATTTTATTCCAGCATTTTAATGGTTTCTTTCAGTAAAAGCTTTCACAACAACACAGGAAATAATAATTTTTTTTACAGCTTATCTCCATTTTTCTTTGTCTGATTATCCAGTACAAGTTTGTACTCGATTAATTTTTTCCACCTGTCATTACATCGGTGTAATTGCAACTTCAGAAGACATAGCAAACGTGAGTTTGAGTTGGTGCTCATAGATACCTAAGTGAATTAATTCAGCCTTCACCTCAGTATCTGGATTGCTCATCTCAAAGTTGAAGCAGTAAACTTCCAAATTTTACAATCTTTTGAACTTGAAAAGACATTGAAGAGCATCTCACTGCTGTTGGAGCACTGCTTTAAAAGAACTCATGTGAGGAATTCTCTGAGTCTGAAGAAAGGTCAATTCATGATTTTTGGGAAGGTTTATAATTCTGTACCTGATTTAGGCACCTTTCCCAAAGTAATTTTGTGGACCCAGAAGTGTTCTATGTCAGAAACTAGGTGCAGAAAAAGGCCAGCTTTTGCAAAGCCACCTAAGAACAGGCAATGCCAACTGGGGATTTCTTTAGGTTTGGTTTTGTTTTACTGCAATCATCTCTTTGTTTTATGCTGGAAGGAGTTGATACACTAATTCTAACTTATCTGCTAAAAATAACTTGGAGTTCCAGATCTGTATTTTAGGTTTATGACCTATTTGCACTTCAAAAGCAAGGACAATGTGCAGACCTATTTTACTGTTAAATAGAGAGTCATCATCTTCTAAGGAATAGTCTTAATGTTTGTTTAACAACATGTTGTTTATGAATACAAAATTGTTTCTTTGCTCCACCCCAGCCCTTTTGTTTTATTTTGTTTGAGGGAGAATCATTTGAAATAAAATTTTAATCTTAGGATGACTTAAAAATTTTGAGCTTTGTCGGTCTTAAATTATGTATCTATGTTACTTACAGTGCTGTTCTATCCTGATTTAGAACATACATGTAAGTATTTGAAACTACGTACAGTTGCACAGCATTCTATTCATTGGGCTTTCTTTCAAGCCAAAATTTGAAAGAAATTTCTCTGACAATACAATAAAGCAATGCAGAAGCAGCAGGAAATTTAGAAAGGTAACGGGGATAGCAGCAGTTGAACCATGGCGATTCTGTTGCTGTCCTAAGCCAAAACCTTGCCTTTTTATACCAAGATTAAGCCCAGGCACTTTGGCCTTTGAAGATCAGCCATAAATCTTGAGGCCCAAGAGATTGATATGAACTGTAAATTAGGACAATCGATCCCCAGAAACTCTGGAAATATCATGGAAATTATTGTGGGTAAAGGAATTTCAACAATTTTAGATCACAATTATTTAAACCGATGAGAAATTAATTCCATATTAAGTAATTGTAGAAAAGTTATCATAATTAAACACCTGCTGAACATATTTGTAGCCGTGTGTGATGATTAACATTGAGGGAAAACGTGACAAGGGAGAAAGTTAAACAGAAAAAACACCTAATGACATTATCTGTATGAGAAATCAGGACCTTGTCCTTTGGTCAGTCTTGATCAGTCTAAACTTGCAAAGCGAAACAGAGCAGCAATCCCCAAGTTCGGAGAAAAGGTAAGCTCCAATCATCTGTTGTAGAAGCAAGGAAAATTAAGTTATATTACGCTGTGACAAGATAATGCTTTTCAGTAATTTTTCTCAATAACTTCTGAAGTCAGACAGTACCTATTGTGTTTTTCTGAGCTGTTCCGGGGCACACTTTTTTACCATCTCTTTTCTAGCTCTATCTTTTTCATTGTGTCGGTTATAATTAGGAACTGATGTTATGAATAATCAAGTAAGGAATGACTTCTCCAATCAAATGACTTTAACTCTCTCTTGGAGCAATGCTTAGTTCTTTAAATAGGAATATGCTCTCAGTGATAATTAAAATTATATTTTCTCTTGTTTTCATCAAAATCTCAAAGTGTTTTATAAATATCCGTTTTAAATTCGTACTTGTGGCTAGTTAATTAATACTCCTTTTTGGTGAAAGGGGCGACTGGGGCATACAGAACTGAGGTAGGACAGCATGGCATTGGCAGGAGGCAGGAATAAAATTCAAACCTACTGCCTAAGTGACTTCCTATGACAGAAATAGATACACCCTTTAGGCAAAATACAAGTGCATGAAAATATTTGGAACTTGACAGCCTGGAATTATTGCATGCTTCCTGCAAATGTGTCGTTCCACTATGTCAGATAAAAATATCTGCAAGAATGAAGGGGATATTCACAGAAGATAGCTTACATATAATTATATTGTATAGAATCCGGTAAAAAATATTTAATATTATCATTAATTTGTACTGGACACTGAGTACCTCAGTATTTCTCAAGTGTCCTTGGGGCTTTTTACCTATGGCTAACATTAAACCACAAGCTTTTCACAAAAATTTTAAAACATGACACACAAGAAATACGTCCATATTATTAGATAGATTCACACTGATAAATTTAATGTGTGTTTAAGTTATGATTATTTCTACCATATCTTGCACAATATTTCTGTGCTAAAAGACAAAGTACCTAAAAGTGTAGGGGTTTTAATGTAAGACAAATTGTCAGCACCATACCAAGTCCTGCCCAAACAGGATATTTAGGTGACATGTTTCACCGTAGGTGCTGGAGTAGTGAGTAAATACACAGAAGCTGAGAAATTTTTTTAAAAAGTCTCACAAATGGAGAACACCCCCTTCTACTCCAACAAAAGACTTCCTGAGGGAAGGGAAATGCTACCCTCTGAGCAGCTGGAGCTGAAGGACTTGATTACATGAGTTGGCAAGAAATACATACTTTGTAAAGCAAAGGAGAGTCTAGAGCAATATAGTTCTACAGAAAAGACATGATGCTAAAAAGGCCTTGACCCAAAACTCCTACTCGGAAGAGTAATGGGGATGCTGACAGACAGAACAGCATGTGGGTGGCTGTGATTCTGCCTAGCTGTGTATTTTTTTTTTTTGTGCTGTCTAAAGTAAACCGTTCTTTTTAGAATCACCCCCCGCCTTGGCTTTTTTTTTTATTTTGCAAAATCTTAAACTGTTTGTGTCAAGCATCAGGCAGCTTTGTAGAGATAAATGCACCCATGCGAGCAAAGCTTTAGGGAAGAATGTGTTTATTTTCTTGTGGATAGTGTTGTGCAGCTTGCGGAGGAAATCACATTTTCCAGGGTGAGAGTTGATCCCATAAAAGGCCAAAAAGAAAGTAGAATAGCCTGTTCAGACCAACATCGGCTAACATTGCGGTGGATACACAGGGCGGTTCTGTGATTATACAGAGGCTGTTGAGGAGAGTGGTTATAGCCTGCAGGAATAGTATTGAGCAAAATTAGGTTGCTTGAAGCTGAGGTGATTTGATGACACTCAGCATTTCACAGATCACACCCTTAATTCAGCTGGCAAGATCAGCTGAGCTAGTGTTAGAAGATTAGACCAGACTGTGCCCTAGACCATTGGAAAGAAGTTCACCTGAATGTGTGGGATGATGCGGTAGAGCAAGCCAGCACCCTTAGATGTCCGTTACCTTCCAAAGCCACCATCACTGTAGTAGTTAAAACTGTAGTGTCTGTCTGATCACATAAAAAGAAATAAATAATTACGTTATTTCCTTGATCACACCAACGTTACAGAGGAATTTTACATGGATGGAAAGAAAATGTTCTTTAGGTTTTCGCAAAGAATTTTTTTCCTTGTGGAAAACCCTAATCCATAACAAAGGATTTCAGTCTGGCCAGGCAAGTTATTGCCCTGCTGAAGCAGCGCGCTCCTTTGGACTGTTGCTTAGTGGTTAAATAGGATTCCCTGTCATAAGCCTACCAAAAGCTGAACTTTCGCTTTACCTCCCTCATTGAGAAACTGAATTTAGCCTTTGCAAACTTTTTTTTTTTGGTGGTGAGACTAAAATTCATTTCACTGACTCTTCTGTTTCTGGTAGTGGCTCATAAACGGCTGCCTAGGGAACAGTATAACAGCAGAGCTGGGAAGAAGTAACACTGTTTGATGTGTTCTCCAGCCTCCAGTGACCAATGACATTTAGTAGTTCTCCCTTCATTTTTGTCTTTGATGTGTCTAATCGCTTTTGAGGCAGTATAAAATTCAGGCATTCGCAGCATCCTGTAGAAATGAGTTGCATAGCTGAGCAAGACTCGCATAAAAACTGTCTCTTACTTATTTTGAATGCACATTCTGATTTTGTTCAGTGCTCTCCAATGCTTGGGTGAGAAACAGTGAACAGTAAGGCTCTCATCTCTGTGGAACTTTTGATTTTATAGATTCTACCTTATCCCTCAGCCACGTAGTGTCCCCTGACTAAAGAAACCGGGTCTCAGGCACAACCCATTAAATGTGTTTGATCATTTCTTTGTCATGTTTATTTGCTTGTTTTCTTCTCTCTTTTTTCTTTTTGTATTTGTTTATCTTTTTGAGATGGGAGACCAGAACACCACGCAGAATCCAACACAAGGAGACAACATTCCTTTGATAGTAACATACAGATATAATGTGGTCTCTTAATTTTTTTGCTAATAATAATTCTAATTATTGAATTATTGCTTTTTCTGATGCTACTAAACACTAAGACGGTGGGGGTTTTGTGGACTTGTCTGTGATAACTAATAGTTCTTTTTCCTGATCAGTAATAGCTAGTTGACGGTCAGTCGTTGTATTTGAAGAGTTCGGATTGTTTTTCCCTTCTGTTCACCTCTTTCAGGTTGCAGTATATTTGCCCTCATAGTTTTTCCCATAGAAATATTTAATCTTAAAACTTTTGAAAAATTTTACTTATGAGGCAGAGGAAAACAGATCACTTGTTTTCAAAATTGTAAATTGAATGAAGCAGGATTATTTAAATAAACTTTAGAAATATTTCTAAATACAATCTATTTTTGTTTTACAAATGTACCGTGCTGGAAAGTTAGACTAAGAAATTAGCTTCAGAAATGTGACTTAATCTTGCTACATTAATAATGAGCATAAACAGGTGCTGCTTTTCAAGCTAGAGGGGTAATGTTCATGCTCTTCCTCTTGGAAGAAATAACTGTATATTAATTCGGCTTCGGATGTGTTTTTTTATAATCAATCTGAAGAGGAAGATGAGCAGAGGTTTCATCCTCCCCTCACCACCTGTGAGAAAAGCGAAAAGCTGTGCATAATATCTTTTAATAGGAAAAATGCAGTGGAAGCTCCTAATTAATAATGTAAGTACAGGAACTCTTTCAGCTGTCAAACCCATGAAGAGAAGGCAATAACACTCTTGTAAATGATTCAGTTTTGTCAAATGGAAGGTAAAATTGTTTTTGAAAGAATTGTTCTCTGTGTTTTCTCAAGAATGCAATGCAGTGTGCAGTAGAGGAAAAGAAATTATATTGTCTGAATTTTTCAACAGAGATCAAGAAACTTCTTGGCAATTGTGTGTTTAAATTTTTTTATGCATAACAGACTAAAAATAACATGCCACTGCACAGACTGTCATCTGTTGTGTTCACATATGTGTGAACTTTTGTTTCTTCTAGTGTGTTCAGTGTTTAAGTATGTTTCCATCAATATCACGCGTGGTTGCAGTAGATTCCCAGAGATTACATTCATTTATCTGCATCATTGCTTTTCTTTTTTAGGGTGTTCTTGAGAGCCATCAACAAATTTGCAGAGACAATGAACCAGAAATTTCTGGAGAACATGAATTTTGAGGTCCAAGTAAGTATTTAGACTTCTAAGCTGAGTCGAGGTAGTATGTGCAGGTGTGATCATTCTGGTCTGTCAGAGCCCCTTCTGGCACTTTGTATCAGTATCAGTTGATTTGAGTGTGGCAGGATTAGGCCATCTTCCATATGACATGAAAATCATACTTTGATTATTTATGATAAGGCACTAAAACAGAGTATTTTGTGCTGTGATTCTCTGAGAACTGGCAAGCAGAAAACTCATTTTTTTTCTTAGCCAGCCAAGCGTATTCAGAAAGGCAGTCTTTGATGTAATGCAGGTAGCCTGTACAATATCTGTCCTATGTATGTAGGGCAGAAAAAGCTTAACTTTGATTCCTAGAGTATTTAGCACTTGGAATTATTTTTTTTCTTAACTTGTAGTCTTCCCTGATAAGTCTATCTTTATTTATTTATTTTCCTTTATTTGTAGTAGTTCTTTCTGAAATAATTTTAAATTAGGTTGTTAACGGTTTTGTTTTGTTTTTTTTTTTTTAGTTTGCTCAATAGCATTCTTTGTAACTTAACTATTTGGTTATGCATTTTACCATATGTTTGACTTGCTTGAGATAAAAATGGAAATGTCTGTGGTTTTACATTCATTAAATTGTTATTAAAATGTAAATACAGTTTTAGAAACAGGATTTGTCAGTAAATGCTGCCTGATTATGGTGAGTGCTATAGATAGAAAACACGCTAACGACGTATAGTATGAAAAATCATTCTGTTTCACTCTTTATATTTCTGCAGTTAACAGTAAATGTTTTAAGCTCAAAAATGCTCCTGATTACAAAAAATCTAATCTGTTCATTAGATAACAACTCACTGACCCTAACTGTGAAGTTCAGAGAAAGTTCAGGGCTCTGCCTTCTTGATGTCTTGGGGTTTATATTTTATGGTTAACCTTGCAACTTGCAGTCTGTTTTAAGTGATTCTGATCTATTGCATGTGAATGTTTAGGCTTACTATGCTAAAAGCTGTTTGGGTATTGGTCGCTTGGTCCTTAACGTAAAATACCTCGGTCACAGATAGCTATGGAGCAGTCGTGTAAGTGGTTATACAAGAAGAGTTTAAAAGACAATAGTAAAAAGAAAGGTAAAACATTCGGTTCATACTCAGTTACAATCGCTGCCGAGTATGGAATGTAGATTTTTTTCCTCATTTATTTCATTAAAAAATTTGTATTTTCAAAAGGTGTGACTTTACAAATGTATATATGTATAATTTTAATTCAGATTTTTGAATCCTAGGGAAAGAGGTTTCATCTGATAAATCTAAAATTTCTTTTTAGTAAATATCCCTGCTGGAAACTCTCAATTCCTTCACATATTTATCATACAACGTCTCTTAGGCTATTTCAGTTTATTAAAACCAATTTGTAACTTATTACTTCTGTAACACTTGATCGTTTTTACTGCACAATGTGTCAATAATTTTTAAAAGCAAGTAAAATAGGTCTGGTGGACGTCAGTGTGTGTAGGCTACAAAAAACACGCAAACCACTATAAAGAGTGTCTGTCTGTCAAAATTTTATTAAGGTGTACACTGCCTCTTTCCAATGTTAAAGCAGCAGTCTAAAGCTGGAACTTTTATTTCAGATTAGTTTCCTGTGGCAATTCTGTGCATTCTAGAATGTTATCAAACAACCAGCGATGTTGTAGATCATCACTAAACCTTGGAGTTCAAGGGAATTTATTAATGTTTGCTCTTGTATTCATGACTTGTCAAATATCTGGAGGCTTTCAGGAAGCTAAACAACATTATAGTAAATAAGTAGTTCCATCTAAAGAATTGTAGTACTGTCATAGTTTTCACAAGAGACTTAAAAATACAAGTCAGGGAGATACCTTACTTTTCTTCCATGAATAAAAGCTCTGGAGACCTTCTGATGGTACCCTAAATATACCTATTAAAAAGCTGCTACTGGACTAAAGAAGTTCTGAATAATGCAAAGCATATTTTCTAATTTTCTTAATCAAAAAAACCCCTAAACTTTATTTCCCACTATTACCTATACATCTTTAGATCACTGACAGCTGAAGATTTAAATGTTTTAAACATTCTTTTACTGGTTTTCATATTTACTCTTTCTGAAAAGAAAATCTATAAATCAGTGTTTTGCAACTATTTAGACTGTGAAAACTTGAATATAGAGAAGCACTTAAAACTAAAAATGTTATTAATTGAAATAAGAAACTTGAGAGGTCCTTTAGTGGACCTTCATTTTCAGAGGATCAAATTTATCCAAATAATTTCTAACAAGGATTTTGCCTAACTATTCTAGAGCCTTTTATGCTAAGAGAGTAGTCTGTATCTTTCCTAAAGATACTGTATTATCCTTAAAGTTACAAAATTTTCTTAAAATGCATTGAGGCATAACAGACAGGAACGAAGAGTGGAAGGAATAACTTCAACTCATTTTTCTAATAAAAAAATGGTCTTTTGAACTCCTAGTTTAAATCTTCCTACTCTACAGCATAAATCCACGTCGCTCTGTTCTGTCCTTTCTGGCTGTGGAAAGTTTGGTCCTGGAGGTGTAATTTTTCATGTGGATTGCGCTTACTTGACTTGTTCTCTGATAGCATGGATACCAAAATCATTTGCTGTAGTCCAAGAAAATTTTCATGCACCACTAGAAAAAGAGCAAATGACAAAAACGAGAGGATACATTTTTTTTATATAAATGTATCTTGGCTGTAAGCAAACATGAGCAGTGGTTAACTCTAAGTAAGAAACTTCTATAAGTAAGAAACTTCTATACTGTACAAATAGTTCACTTCACAAGTTCAGCCTCTGGGGCTGTTACTCTTTTTAGATTTAATATTGGATTTTCTTCAGTTGTTGCGGAGTACTTTTAGTTAATAAGCAAATAAGCAATCCTTTGTGCAGTTGTTGCAGTGCTTGTATGTTTTTATTTTAGCAATTAAGGTACCAGCAGGCTAATATCATAAAGGAGCTTTTGTTTTAGCAGCTACTTTGCAAAAAAAAAAACCCCACCTTTGAATGAAGCTTACTTCCATTGTTATTTATCCATTGCTTCATTGTTAGGCTTTTTGGATACAGAATAGTGCTGAGAAACTAAAGCAAAACTTTGAGATGCAGATTCCTTCAAATGGGAGCAAATCTTTGGGATTTCTTTCTTAAATCTTTCTGTATTTAAAATAAATTTAGGAGTTTTAGAAACATTTGCTTTAATGAAAATAGGCAATACATCCATGTTCCATAGGGAATGTAGTGATTGCCAAAACCCATACAATAAGTCTGTAGATGGAAACAAATGCCGGTATGTTATTTCTTTAGTATTCACTTGAAACTATTTGATGATAAATGTAACACTGCAACAAAAGTATCAGTGGGGGAAAATTGGCAATTGATAGAAGCTCAACATCATTAAGATGCATTCAAAACTTTTAACCAGTTTGGACTCTCTTTATGTAGCTATATTTCAATTTTTATTTCTATACATATAGAAAAATTATGACTTGGGACAGAAAACTTGCTTTTGGTATTTTGATCTGGGAGAAAATTTGGAAGTAGCATTCCTTTCAGTTTTGTTGAGAGCTACAGCCCGATAACCGCACAGCCTGTTCATTTCCATAGTCAGCCCTGGGGAGGAAGGGCAGCCCGCTGTGCGTTCCTGCCCGCAGGAGCATGTTGGTCACATCCCCGAGTCTGCTACAGGAGGAGCTGAGTATGCATGAGAGAGAGCCACAGTACGCACCAGTAGGTTCCCTTATGACTATCAGTGGGCCAGATATGCATTACAGTAAATCTAAGATATACTTCCTAAAACCAGAATTGAGGCAATCGCATACCATGGAGTGCAGCTTAACCTCAACTCTTTACATTGGGCACTTTTTTCAAATTCCAGAAAAAAATGTGATCTTGAAATGTGCTTTCACTATTGCCAAACCTGACAGTTTTTAGTGAGCTCGTTTGATGTGTTTTACAAATAATGTCCAGCTGTTTCACTTGCTGTGAATAATTTAATCTAACTTTTGAAAGATGAGGTATGCCTGTGTTACGAAAGTAACGCAAGTACTACAGATCTAAATCTAAATTATTGCATACAGTGTTTCTGTNTTTAATTCATTAAAAAAAAAAAAAAAAAGAAGCCCCAAACAAGAACTGTTTATTCAAGGGTCAGTGATTTAGTATGCAGCAGCCTTCGGGCAATCTAGTCTCCTGTTAGGGGTATGTGTGGTGTTGATTTCTGGTTTCAAAGAAAAAGGGATGAGTAAAGTTTAGACCGCTACTAAGCATACACACTAAGAACAATGTCTCAAGATTTTGGAAGGTAAAACAGAGACAACTACTTTAATATTCCTGATTAAGGGTAATTTAAACTATAGAAGTAGAATATATTGGGATGGGGAAAATAAAGATGCATATTGGTGAAGATTAAAAAAAAAAAACCAACCCACAATGTTACATCTTTAAGTTCTTGATAAACGATTGATTGATTTATACTGTTTGTAGGAGGTGTTTTCAGATCTGATTATTAGCAAATAGTTGAAGAAAAGTCTTAATTTAATTTTTTTTTTAAAAAAAAAGCAATTTAAATCACAGTGAGGTAGATCTGAGGATTTTTCACTTGGCTGAGTGATTGCATGGCAATATATAGCAGACAGCCTAGCCAAACAAAACAAGTAGACTGTGAAGTAATTGAGCAACTAAAAAAAGAGTATTTTAAATCTAGACAAAAGCAATGAAGAAACTTTTGCTACTCTGTTGAAGCTGGTTAAATGGGGGGAAAAAAGGGTTCCTAGCCTTTTTCTCATTTCCAAAGCAAAATTACTTTTTTTACTCATTATGTGATTCAGGCAGAAAGGAAAGAAGTGGTATCATTGAGGACCTGTGGAAGGATGCGGTATATCTGATGAACTGTAGTTACAATCTTTATGTTTAAAACTATGCATTAACTTAAAGCCATAGGGTCAATGATGAAGCTGTTATGTACCTCAGAGACAAATACCAAAGCTATGCACAGCACAGCAATGGTGCTGTTAAATTTTCTGCCTTAGTATGTAAAAGTTTGGTTCACTGAGTCCATTTATGTAGAGAGCCCTCTCTTAAATTCCAGCGCTTTGACACTGAGATTGTCGTTGCAGTGGGCAGGCAGGGCCAGAGCTGCTGCTTGGGTTGAGAATCATTATTCTTAGAGGTAATTAAATAATCACCTGATGCCTGAAATTATATGCCTGCTAGGTGAGGAGGTGGTTTTCTCTGGGGTTTTTTTTTTGAGTTTTGCATGCAGAGTTTACGCACTGGATGTATTCAGATGTACGTCAGTCACTCTCAGAAAACAAGCCACACTTAGATGTTGCATGCAGCAGGTATTCTCCAATGTCCTATTACAGCAAAACATAGAACAAGAAAGAAAGGACTGGCTAAAAGGCATTTGTTACAGAGAATTTACTCTTGTGCTGATAAGACAAAATTGTTAGCTCCAGAGCAAATAGTTTTACAGGAGAGAAGGGAGTGAATTTTCATTAAGCGATTGACCAAAAATAAACCATGAAGCAAGAACGAATGAGGACTCACAGTATTCATGGTACCCTGCATAATACCTTAATGGGCGTTCTTCAGTACTGATATTAAGCTGGAACATAAAGATTTAATATACAGGAGTCTGGAGTTGCGGTAGGAATTACTGGACTAGGTAAAAACCTTCAATATTTAGCAGTTTATATTCTATTACTGTCTCTATATTTGAAATAGGTTATTGACTTGCATTTATGTAGGTAGAAACACAGTTGTGTATTGAAACACAATCTGAAAGGCTCGGAAATACTTCTCGCTTAAAGATTCTAAGGAATGGATTCAACAGACATCTGTCTGAAGCAGTTTAGCAGATCTTGCCTTGGGATACGGAGCTGGATTAGCTGACCTCTCAGGCTTCCTTCCAGATCTATGTTCTGTGTTTACAACTAGAAAATGTTCACTGAAGTGTAAATCACGTCCTTGAAGGTTTGCAACTATGGAAAGTGTAATAGTTTAAGATTCTTTATTCAGAATGATCATGTTAATATAGTCTAAGGGATATATTGAAAGTATACAAGAAAAATACAAAAAATAAATTAGGAAAGCTGGTCTGAGGTCAGACTTTTTTCTGAAGACCATGACAACATATGTCTTAATGGTGTTTTGTTTTTTCTTTGACTTCTTTGTTGCATTTTGTGTTGATAAAAAGTCTTACCTGTGTGATTTTAAATTGCTTATTTTCTCTCTTCCCTCTTTTTTTTTGTGTTTCTCTCCATATTATACTTATTTTTAATAATATTCAGAAGGAATCTCCTAACTGATTGCAGACCTGTCTCATCAAGCCAGCCAGTGTCCACACTACTTGCTCCATATCGGTGCTCACTGGTCAGGATGATGCTCTGTAGTTGTGAGAGGATTTCTGTTTCTGGCTGTGGGTTGGCTTTGGTGTGTGGAGTTTTTCTGCGGGGGTGGAGGTGGGTGTAGGGTGGTGTAGGGGAGGGCTAGCTGTTTCGCATTACTACTTTCCACTAATAAAGACAATATTGCTTTGGAAATACAGCTGTTGCAGGTGATTTCAGATGTGTTCCACAAACAATTTTAAAAGAGGTTGCGATGTTGGCAATTTTGCTGTTTTGTATCAAGTAACAATTTTTTAAGGATTTGCCAATTTTAAATGTGGAGATCAGGCAATCTGTCCAGATGACTGCTTTGCAGCTGGGCTTTTGCAGGATGGCAGGACAGACGCCCCATAATAATGTGTAAATTCTGGATTTAGGATGTGTGGGTTGAGATGGGTTCTTCGGAAGAGACTTAACAAACAAACAAAAATATTAAAAATTGTAGAATGTATTTTGGAAAAAATGTCACCCTGGTTTCTTGGGTTTAATTATAAGAAAAACACTGTGTGATTCTGTGCTTATAAAATATGCGCGTTCATGGTATCCTCAATAAATGTCTGAGAAGTATATTTCATTTGTGGTAAATAGGACAATTCTGGGACTTTTCAGTACACTTCTCTTTTACCTTTTGTGGTAATTGTACCAACTTATTCAATCAAAAAATGCTAATTTCATTTGACTGAAAACTTCTGTGTTTCAAGACAAAATATCATGTGTATACCTCAAGGGTAGCCCCCAGGGTGTTAAATAAGTGTGAATAGTCAGGGGATAACGTGGCTTTTCATAAACAATCTAAATACCTTTACCCCAAAGAAAAAGTGTCGTTGTACGCCTGTTTCTATTTCATACTGAAGAACATCCAGCTAGTTGATTTGCCATTTATTTGATTCACAAGGATTTTTAAGGAAGCAAATATTTGACAGTAGTTCAGTTTTGAAGCCGAGTATTATCTGTCCATATGGATACAGAGATGTAGGTATGAAATAAAAAAGTAAGTTCAAATGTGAATTAACATTTTCTTCATTGTTATATGGAAATACAATAATTAAATGACCTTTCTATTTGCCAGACACATCTTAACAATCAGCAGCTTCCTTATTTTTATAAATGCAGAACTAGGAAAGAAGGTTTTATTTCTTTCTATTGCACCAGCAGAAATCCCTTTTTCAACTTGCAAGTCATGGGGTTTTTCCTCGCAATTTAATTTAGTTTGAATGAACCATAAGCCAGTCTTCCATCAACAGGAAAACGAAGATAACAATGTTTAATGGTTCACTTCAAAATTTCAGTTAAATTTTTTCAATGTGGACGTTTGCCTTTATAGAACCTATTTAGACCTTGTTTGACTTTTTTTTTTGTTTCTGTTAGTAGCTGATGTCATTACCTAGGTGTTACTTTTGTCTAGGAGAACAGAGTATTTCCACTCTGTTGTCGCTGTTGACTCATGGCTCCATCAGCTTTGAAGACTTTTAGAAGTCTTGTTCTGCGCAGTATTTCCATTCAGCGACTGAACACCCCAGCGCCATAATACCGTCAGCATCCGTTGCCACCCTTAGTGCCGCTTAATTCAGTGAAATGACTTTTTTGGGCAACACTCCTTTTTTAATGCTTCTGATTGAAGATGGCAGCTTCTGACAGATTAGGGACAGGGAAGAGTAAACAAATAGAAACTGTTTTGTTGTGGTCAGGCATAGCTATTGTAGGGTCTCTGTTTTGGAAGACGCAGTGCTATCGATTCCTGTTCCTTCCTACCCTTCCCCTCTGTTAGCAGTGTTTTTACAGGACATTAGAAAGGATTATATTTCTAAATCTGTACTGTTATAGCAATTATAATTTTGTATTAATCATCTATATTCCTGCCACAGAATTTTCTTGTAAACGGCATAGTCCACATGCCATTATAACATAAGTCTGATGGAAAAGAAAAGGCTTATTTTTTTCTGTTTTTTGCTCTTTCTTGCATGCATGAGGCACCATTAATAACTTGGCAGTAATTAAATGTATTTTAGCATCGCAGAATTGCAGAACTTATTTTTTAAAATCTTTGGTTAGAAACCCCAAAATCAAAAGCTTCACTGCATTACAAATATACAGGGAAAAATACACACCACATTGTGCAAAAATATATGTACGATAGTGATAGACATTGCAGACAACCCTAGGAGGTGGCTGATGTAGAAGTTAATAGGTAATACAAGTGTTAGAAAATTTCGCTAGCTGTATTAACTGTGCTAGCAATATTAGGAATGGTATAATTTTATATATTATATATAGTACTGTGCATATGAAAATTATCAAACTTCAGAGTTTAAAGATTGTCTTTGATCCTTCTACTGACATATAGCTGGGTCTTCCTAGAGCGACCTGTGGAAAGTAATTGATTTTTTGGATGTTTATCTGCAAATTTCTTTGGACTTTGGACTGAATTGCTCAGAATGGAAAGAAATACACCGGATATAAATTCTGGAAGATTTTGCATACATGAAATTAATTTTTACTGTATTTGGGAGTGCCTCATTTCAGCGGTTTGGGATCTTTTCCAGCATAGCAATGGTAGATGTCTGGAGTAGAAACTATTCGCAAGTATTTTTGTTAAGTTGCATCATTAAAAAGAAGCATGTGACAAAAACAAGGAGACAATGGAATTACGGCATGAAAATCTTTAAAGACTAAAAATGAATAAAACAAACTTTTGTTGTTTTATATAATGTGCTGTGTTTCATCAAAGCTTCTGTAAACTTACTTTCATTAACCTGAAAATTTTCTACCTTTGTTCTGGCCTTTGAAGTACATAACCAATGCACAGAAATTTTGGCAGAGCTCCCAAAGGATTTTCATAATTCTTTACTTTGAGATGCTTAATACTCTCTCTTTCACCTCAAAGAAAACACTACACCTGGCATGAACCCGTCTGCATGCTGTAGGAATAAGCCCTAAATAGTGTGCTTGTAACTTCCTGAATTTATGAATGAGTTTTCTTCGTTAAGACTCCACTTAAACAGAATGCAGTGCTTACTTTACTGAATTCTTAATGTTTGTCTGGTGGTGAGTTATTCTGAATTTCAGCCTTCACATTCCACTTATGCCTCTGTTTCGCAATTTGTATTTTTCTAGTGTGATATTCTAAAGGACGATGGAGAATAATCTTCATGAATGTTGATTTGGGATTTTAAGACTGCATGATGCAGCCGTGTGCGCTGTCTTTGTGACTGAACTTCAGTCTCTGTGGTTGATCCAATTAAGCGATTTAACTAAACCACAAGTTGCTATTCATTTGTTTAAAATTGTTTGAACTCAAAAGGCTCACAGAAATAGTTAAAAAAATAGATGTTTCTTTTAAATTACTGAGTTTTAAAGTGGTGAAGAAAGGTATTCCAGTATGTGAAAGAGAATATTTCTGAGGTAAAATCATCACATACTGAGGATGTCATATACCCTGGAAGTCAATGGCTCATTTCTTATAAATGTTATTTAAAGGTTCAGAAAGGTTATTTCTTGCTAACCTAGCTCAGTAGCTGTGGTAACTACCTAAAGTTTGCAATTATGCATACATGCAGAAAGTGCCATTTTTCTACGAAATCAAAACAATGAACCCAGCGTCTATCTGAAATACATTGTGTCTGCTGCTCTCAAGGGGCTGAGCTTGCTTTCACCATAATATTTCAAGAAAAAAAAATAAACCATCATCTTGTCTTTTTTATGAAGTGCTAGAGTACATTTAGTATCTGCAAGAATTTGTCAGAAATTCAAGTCTTGAAAAGACTTCGTTTCTCCTGCATTATCAAAAAGAATTGAGCAAAGCTGTCTGTAGAAAAGCTCGCTGGTACGAGGTAGGCAGTGGTGCAGCAGCGGCGTTGGTTTCAGAGGTGGGTATGGAGGAGGAGGCAGCAGTGTTTGTTCGTGGTTATCCGGAAACATCATCCAGATCTCCTCCTCTTTGTGAGATGGTTAGAAATTTCTTACTAAATTATTTCCACATTTTCCAATACGGCAGCTGTCACATTTTCTTGGGGGAAGGCACCTCGTGTTTTTTGGAAAAAAAGAAAGTGGAATGTGAGAGCCTCTTGTTGTAAGTTCCCTGAGCCCTTACGTGGAGGGCTGTTGTCAGACCTGAAGCCCTCTGGGCGTGCGTGGTTAACACCGTGCTCCGCCAGTTCCGTCACCAGCCTGTGCTGTTACTCAGGTGCTGCGTCACAGTAGGAGTTTGCAATGAATAATTGATAACTAATTACAGAGAAGGGTCCCTTCTCAGCTCTAGCTTTGTCTCCCGGTACTCTGTCCCTGGGTGACAGCTCAGCGCTGGAATTCATGTCAACAGGCAGCACAGCTGAGTAGCACACAAATCGGAGCACAAGAGCTCTGGTCCTCTCCAGTCCCTTCAGCCCTACCACGTGCTGGTAACTGGCTGTTCGAATGCAGAACATGTTGGAACGTGATTGTGGGCCTAAGAAAAAACAAAACAGTTCTCATGATCTTTTTTTTTTTTTTTTGCATTTTTGAAATCTTTTTCTGTCAGCTTTTGCCATTTTTTTAGTTTTGGAGACTACTTTGCCTCACAGGGTTTTAAAGTTAATTTTGGTACTTAACAGCTTG
>RSEF01000013.1:4379576-4401348 GCA_003993805.1 Himantopus leucocephalus | reverse complement strand
TTTTTTTCTTTCTGTGGGCTGATGAAGTCTCCAGTTTGATTTGCACCAAATAGGCAATAACCCGATGGTTAAGCTATTTTGGTAGGATATTGAAGCTGGGTTTTGTGATTGATTTTGAAGACGAACTTGAGCCTTAGCTTCTCTGAGGCAGGGAAGGAAACATCGTTCTTCCTTTTCTCTTCCAATTAACGTTTTATTACTTATGTAAAAATTGCAGCAAGGCATTGTTGAGATATATTGAGGAAAAAGTCTTTTGAAGGCCCTGTTCGGTTAAAGAGTAAACAATTATTTAGAAATTTATACCAGAATGAAATTTCCAGTGGGATTGTGTCAGCGTTATCACTGAAGGACAGCTCTTCAGCCTTGAGCATGGAATACAGCTTATTCCATACAGAAATCAACATACAGAATTAATGCAGGTGGTGCATTGTATGCTTTCCTCTTCCATAGAGTCTGCTCTTTTATTCATAAATACAATGTAGTGCAGCACACATCCCTGTCTCCCTGATACACCATATTTATTGCAAAGAAGAATTGTCTCAAGCTGGGGACGTTTTCTTCCCTTGCTGGGGTGGCAATGCCTGCTGTAGAGGCAAAAGTAATTCTGTGTTTCTCCTTTTAGTGTGTTCACATTCTACTGATTGCCTTTCCTCTCACCTCTGAGTTGGTCGAGTAAGTTGAGCAGTGTGTTTGAACCTCTGACAGCAATGTTGCAGGGTAAAATAAGCCATGGAGAGGCCAGAATATCACCCTATAGTATTACACAAGGAAGCCAACTATGATTTTCAAAACGCACTGAAAGGGATTGTTATTGACTGAACTATGTAGAATATTTGTTTTATCTTGGAAAATTTTTGCAAAGTTCTTCTATTAGGATGTGAAATTCCTTTATCATCTCTATTAAACATTCTAGTTTCCTAGGCGTACCAGCGTATCAGTGCTTGCCTGGAGATTTTGAGTGTTTTCATCACCTTGCGCATACTCCTTCTGCTGATATATACCCCTTTTAATCTTTCTTTTCTGAGATTTTTTCTTATGGTATTTTTTAGTAGAATTTTTTTTTAATGAATCAGTATAGTCTGATGTATCAAAAAGATGTAGTCCAGATTTTAAAGGATTTGATACTTTTTCTGATTTAGTGGTGAACTCTCAAATGTTTTCAGCGTAGTCCTTAATTTTCTAGTTTATCACCATTGTCGTCCTTTTTAATACTGGTAGGTGTAAGTTTGAAATTAATTGTTTTCAAATGAACACTTGATTCTAGAACATTAACATCTGTTTCTTAAAATAAAATTTCAAGTTTTCATTTTACTACAAAGTACAACAAATCTTGCAGAACTGTCCCACTTGTGTGTATTTGAGATTTGCTGTTTGCATTGTACTCATGCTGAATCTGAGAGTCCGTGTTAAAAACAGCAAACACAATGACTTTATAAAATTTTAAGGGCCTTTAACAGTTTTGTCTAGCATAATTTTGAAGAAGGATTGTTTTCTAATATCCAAATGCATTATTAACTTATTTAAATAATATGGTCTTCCATACCCAATTGAACAAAGTGAGGCATACAGATTGAGAAATGTTTCAAACTAATAGTTTGAACTTAATAATAAAGGCCCCTTCCATTTCTTTTCTATAATTTGCAGGCTCCTTTCTGTAGCTTTAACAAAAAGTAATCTGCATTCTGAAAAGCATCTTAAGTATAAACCACATTTGAGGGATACGTATACAGCAGGATTGAAACGGGCAAACGCGTGTCAGAATCTCACGCTGTGACCTCTAGAATGCCTTTCCAATTAGAAATTGAATTGCCTTGTGCTCTGGGGCAGATTGTCTTCCGTTGTCCATTTCAGTCTTTCAGTCATTGTGAGGTTTGAGGAGATGTTACTCTTGATTCCTGAAATGGAAATTACAGTTGCTGATGGCAGGATAGTCTTAAAAAAAAAATAAAATATTTTTTTAATTTTATTTATATAAAGATGTGTGTTAAGGCCTTTTGGTTTTAAGTGTAAGATTTAGTCTCTTGGTCAAGCATTTGGTATTGCTATCATTTAGCTGAAAGTTTCTCTTTTCTGCTCATGTAAGGGGATTGCTTGGGAGAGTGAAGATTTTGAGAGGTGAATGGATAGCTAAGTAATACATGAATTTCTGTGATTTTCAAAAATGACAGACCTGTAAGGTCTAATATGTATAGGTATTGGAAGTTATCCAGTCGTCATAAGGTTCCTTTCAGTCTTATTGACATTACTGATTTAACTAGGATTAATAATGATTTTAATCCACCTGAGTGGAAGAAAAAATAACGTTGCATAAAACTGTTGAAGTCATAGTTCAGTTATGCTTAGAGTGACATTAGTAAGGCACCCATATGAGAGGAAAATCAGAATCAGATTACTTTTTAGTTATGGAACAAGTCTAGTCATAGTTGTTTATGAGATTATATTATCTTTTTACAAGGTTTAGACAGTATTGACTTTCTTACGCAGGTCATTGGATTTTGATGGTGATCTGTTCCACATAGCAAATATTTTTCTTCCCCAAAAAACAAGCAGCATTTGGTGAACATCTTGGTCCTGGTTGAGTTTTTTGCAGCTTTAGATGTTTGTTGGCAGCTGATGTAACAGTTGTGCTTTCAGCTTTTGAGAAGGAATAGAGATGAGTGACTAAGTTGTAAGACTTTACCAACATAGATGGTTTAAAACACTGCTTTAAATGATTGTATGTCCTAAATGTTTCCCTAATTTATTTTTTTTTTCTCTCAAATACCCAATTTGTGTTTCTGTTTCAGGCCAGAATAAAATTTGCTTTATTCCGGGGATGGTTGGACCCATCTTGGAAATGACTCTTATTCCAGAAGTTGAACTACGAAAAGCCACAATCCCAATTTTCTTTGACATGATGCTGTGTGAATATCAAAGGACAGGAGAATTCAAAAAGGTAATTAAAACTAATCTGTGTGAAAATTAATTAGAATGTCATGTGGTCAGTTTATTTCTGGTAAATATTTGTTGTGTGGGCTTTTCTGCTTATAGCAAGTAAAATCCAAAATATTAAGAACAAAAGGAAGAGCTCTTGTGCAAGTGAGTGTAGGCTCTCCAGTGTGATTTAGTTGGACTTCAGTAAAGCTTTCTTCACAATGCCAGCAATAATGTGCTGGGAACGGTGACCAGAGAGGTTGCAGGATCTTTATCAAAATTTTTCAAAATTTACTGAAAAAGGTTCTGAGCAACAAGACATGATATTGAAGTCAGCCCTCGGTTAAGTAGGAGGTAGAATTAAATGACCTCTGGGGGTCGTTTCTAATCTAAATTTTTCATGAAACCGCTTCCTTGTGACATAAATATTGATAAGACAAAACTTCCAGTTTTTAATACAGAATATCTGACAGAAGGAGCAGTGAGTAGTTAATTATATATTAGCAGATTTCTCAGGAAACGCTTAACTTTTCTAAATATTGATTGTGAGGAAAACAACCACTGTGAATAACTGACATTGCAAAAATGTTTTCTACAGTAATTTTGAAAAGAAAAAGGATTTTTAAATCACAAGTACTAAATATTTTTGATTGATGGAATAGAAATAGGGATGGTGGGACAGGATGTTTGGGAATGTGATCTAAATCCCCTGCTTGCTGTGTCTGCCTGGGCAGCAAATTTCTTTCCTAGCTGATTTCTCCATTCTCTGCAAGCTCTTTGGGCATGCACTTACCTTACTCTGTGTTTGCGGAGTAAGGTGTGTCTGCACAGTAAATTTTAAATTGGAGATTCAGACTTTGTAGTTACACAAATAATTAATTCAGAACAATCTATGTAACGGTAAGTGGCAAATAAAAGGTCCTAATTTTAGACCTTCATAGGAAAGTAAACATAAATATGTCACTAATATACCCAGCTACGTTTAATACTTTAAATCATGCAGGGCATTTCTGTGTCAACGAAGTGTGGAACAAATGAGCAGATGGATTTTCCGTTTTGGTCTGTATTCCACAGTCCAAAGCCTTTGGTTCAAGGCCAATATTAAAAACCACTTTGCTTCTGTGCATCTGTTCCCTCCATGTCCTAATACTCCTATATTTGCCTTCTTAAAAATGTTTTCCTGCTCTTGGCTTAGCCTTCATCTCTTGGGAGAGATGCACAGATCTGTACAGACCAAAAATCCTCAAAACTCATCAGTCAGACTGACCGATTAAGAACATCATCAGCTTAGGTGCCTGGAAGATGCCAGACACTTAGGTGACCCTTAAATCACTTCTTATGCTAATATAAATAAGTTTTAGGTGATATATTTTCGGTGTTGAGGAACAAGGACATTCATTTTATTGCAGCTTAAAAATAAGAGGTAATTTTTATCAGATGGCACTGTTTCATAACTGGGCAGTTGAGTCTCTTTGGATCTAATGTTTTGCTTTAGAAATTGCGATCATTTACTGGTCAAGAATTGGGGGTTTTATTCTCTCCTTTCCTATGGATGAAGTAATTAAGATAAATATCTGAAACTTGCATCTGTAAGTTTGGCAATTCTGGTAAGATATATTTTAAAGGAAAGGGACATTAAGTTTTATTTGTTAAAATTGTTACCAACTTAATAAGAAAAGGCAAAGAATTAATATGAATGGAAAACTATTTGATACACAAACACATAAACTTTAGCTTTTGCTAGTGGACAATTTGCATATACAGATTGGCATTTATTATTATAAAGGATATTTTTGTAAAGCTTTAGTATAAAATTTTGAGAATCACAAGATGTTATTTCAAGACTGCCGTAGGCACTCAGGAGCCTAGCTTGACATTCAATTAAAACATAATTTTGTTGAACTTTAAAAATAAATTATTTATTTCTAATCTAATCCTTTCTAATGAGAGAGGAGAAAAAAGCACAAACGGAGGCAACTTTACTCGTCGAGTCTGTACGGGCACTGCAACTAGAGCTTGTCTTCTATCTGCCACGGACTTTTAATAAACTTTACCAAAAAGATTGATTTTTATTAACTTGATGTGGTACTGTGCTGGGACACGTGCGTGGCAGTGCTCCATTCTGGGTGGGCATACATGTTATGTTGCTGTCGGTGTCCTGCTTTATGTATACAATATATGTGTGATAAGGATATGAAGTTATTTAAATTTATCAAGCAGGAATTTGATTTTATTTAGGTATTTCCAGGAACTCAACTAATCCCAGAGAAAAGAAAATTCCACCTCTGGTTATCTCAAGAATGACTTACTATACGCATATATTTAATGGAATGGGAAATATACATGTAGGTGTACGGCACACTAAGGCATTTTCTTCACGGTCCTTCATTTTACTTTGCACATGTACCTTCCATTCACCCAGAAGAAATATTATATAAGCTTGTAATTTTAATTCTAATTGAAGATGTAGGGAGGAAGCCATTAATATCTACTAATTTTAGCCATCAAGGCTCTGTCTGTCGTTAGCTCAGAGAGCTACGAATCTTGGAAAGGCAATTTATCCAACTTTGTTCAGTGTCTGTGGATAGAATTAGTCCTGCAAATATATCCCCTTCTCCTTCAAATACAAAGGGAAGCTAGTTGCCTGTCTGTCAGGCACATAATGTTAAAAGAATCCCATCCTCCAAATGTTGATAATCCATCTTTCCTTAAAAGGAAGCCTTCCTAAAGCAAAAGACACATTATCAAGCAATAACATTTGCTCTAACTGGTAATTTGAAACCAAAAGCTAGAAAAGACTTACTTAAAAAAAAGGGAGATTAGCTCTTTGCAGAGTAAATGAAAAAATGACAATATCGTTGAAATAAACATGGATTCAAGTTACATTAAGGATTTAACTTGGCTTAGGAAGGATTAATTCATCTGTGTTTATCTTGTTGTTCAAATAAGTAATTCTGTTTGTGTTTGGTATTTTCAATTTAGTACCTCTCATTGGTTCCACCAATTGCTGAAACCATCTGGGGAAGTTTTCTATATTTGCTTTTCTTTCCGACTGTTGTTGGACTGTGTCATAAAACAGTGCTGAGTGATGGCGTATTTTTGGCCTTACGTAGCTACTGGTAGGGTTAGAGGAGAGATGTTTATTCTAAGTGAGTCTATTGGAGTCTCGTATCTTTCTGAGCTAACAGCTGTCAAAGGTTACTAAATGAGTGAATATAGGTGTTCTCAGCAAGCTCCTCTGGCGCAAGTGATTTATCAGTGCTCCAAATACCCATATTTCTACCTCTTGTTTTTTGAAATTTTATTATGTATATGGATTTCAGAAGGATGTGAGATCATCCCGTTAGCAGAAACCAAGTTTGTACCGCTTGGTGCATCAGACAGATCCATGTATAAAAAATGGAGATGTTTTGTGCTTTTGTATTGAAGTGTGTTTGTGTGTATGTCTTGGATCTATTAGGTAGATAAGCAGGTGGTTTTAAAGCTAAATTGATGCCAGGGACCATTAGGCACACTCTGTTTAAGTTAGAGGAGAAATAGCCTTTCCAGGGCTTAATTTTGGCACAGACACATTAAAACTTTATTCTATATTTCTGCCAACTTTTTTATTTATTTTGGTTCAAGGAAGTGGCTTTTTTGCAGCTTGTTGAGCAACTGCAGGAAAGATGCTTAGGAAGAGGTTTTTTGTTCAGATCCGGCATCTGTGAAATTATTGCCTCTTAGAGAAGCAATCAATTCTCTACCTGCTGAATAAGGACTAGGAAGGATTTAAGAGGTGGATGATTTTTAACTGGTGCTTGCTTGACTTGCTCTATATTCACAGATTTCTGTCTTACTGCAGTAAGTCCACAGACTTCAGCTCTAGAATATTACTGGATTGGATGTTTTTGTTTAATATTGCCTTGTCTTGAAAGTGCCAGGTACCTATATTACCCATGTTATTAATACACGTATAGACACTAATACACATACTACTTACACACAGAAATTAATTCTGAGCCCTTTAAACCTTTTTCAGCCTCGACCAGCCAGAGTAATTTTTTTTTCTTTTTCTCTATATTTCAGTGATAGCTCTTTATTCTCTAGTACTGGTATAGTATGTACTGTTCCACTGACAATCTTTCATTTGTATTCTAATTACAGAGAAAGAGCTAATATTAGAGTAGCAAAACCTGCAAGTAACAGGACAAAGAATTGTTCTGGATCACAGAGTATTGGTACTCCTAACAAAACAAAATTCTTTGTGGCCTCTAAAGAAAAAATAAAGTTCCCTTGTATTTGACACTCCAATTAAAAAAAATAATTAAAAAATAGTACTAATGTAGTAGTCCTTTCCTTCTACTCAAATGAGAAAATGGGATTGCTGTTTCTACTGAACAATTTATAGTTTTCTCTGAGAACATTTTGGGAAGTGTCTCTTAAATGGAGACTGAGATCTGAAGTCATCAAGTATTTTGAGGAGCAATGTAGAGCCTATTCAGTACACCACAGAGGTGAACCATTTACTGTCAACTTCTGTTGAAATACTGGATGACTACGTGCTGCTCAGTTCTGCTGAAGTTAATCCTATACTACTATTAACGTTTCTCAAACGCATACTATACAGGTTTGCAAATTCACATTCAGCAATGACCTTTTACATGTAGGCATCTCACTGATAATAGATAGCAATGCATTTTCTTATTTTCCCCTTCATCCAGATGACAGAATATTTTAACCATTCTATGTCCATTTAAAACAGTGCTATTCATCTTTTCGTGAACTTTGCTTTCCTACCCAGTCATCTTAAAATATGCTATCCTTGGTGGTGAGCTGGAGAAGTCACCTGTCTATGCCATTGTGTAGCGTGTACACAACTTGTATCCAGGTTCTTGTGTCTCACCTCAACCCCTATGAACTGTTTAAATATTTCTATTTGAAGCACAGCTGCCTGGTGCTGCGTCATCATCATACCAACAATTTTGGTTTCACACATTTACAGCTGTGGTTTTCTTGTTTTGACTTGGTCTGAGAAATATGAAGTGCTTGAAATTGCTGCTTCCTCCCTGCCCCTTCTAGAGAAAAGAGGCGTGTGACTGTATTGCCTAATTTTCTGCACCTAGCTTTTGCTTTTTGTGTGATAAGTGTAGCAGTTAGGCCACCCAAGACAGTGTTTCAAAGCTCCTTGAAAGAAGGAGCCCACTTCAGCCTTCTGTCTTAAAGATGAGTCTGCAGCGTCGGGATGACCCAGTAGATCTGGGGTTGCATGCGTAGCTTCCTGCTGTCTTTGGTGAATACTGGTTGAGTAATCCCACTGGTGGTTCTGTCTCAGTACGGAATTGTACTCGCTGCTGTGAGAAGGTGAAACCCGAGAAATGCTAAAGTGGACAGCTAGCGAGCATGTAACATCTGTCAGTTATCTTAAAACTCTAAATTTGAATAGAATGTGGATTTTTATTTTTTTTAGGTTGCTCTCAGGGATACATCTAAGTTTAAATAGAGATTTCTACATATTATGTAGCTTATAAATCTGTTTCTTTAAGAAGCTGTTTTAACATAATTGCACCTGATTTTAGGGGCAAAATCATTTGATTGGCTTCTATTCTGGGATAAGTTTGATCTTTGACATTTGCTGGTCCTGTTTAGCTGAATCTCAGGGCAAAAATGAATGATATCAAATATTCTGGAGAAAAACAGTGAATGCTTGACCTTCGTTCTTGAAAAATGCAGAGTAATTTTTCTGGGTGAAGAGTTTTAATCGTGACCTACTTGAAGGAATTACATGTAAAACCAACATGTTTTCAGTTAGAATGTCACGTTCTCGACAACTGAAGGAATTGTCCCCTCCAAAACATGTCTGAAGACACGCGTGACCTGCTTGGTGTTCTAAAGGGAAGAAGTATTTTGTTATATGTAGCCTTCGGTTTGGCTTCTACAGCTCAGGGCTGAACTTTTTGATGAGGATATATTTAAGTAAGGGAAAATACCTTGCATTGCAGTTATCTGCAGTTATTACTGCCTATGAAATACTATAGTAATTCTTGCTACCATGAAAGGCTTCCAGTTCTCTGACAGCACAGTGTGGATCCCAGTCTGCCAAAGCTCTCAATTACACAAAAACACTCCAGAGAGAAAACAGAACTATTCATATACTGAAAGTCGTGTGAAAGAAAAACATAGGAATTTTCTGTGTTAGTACAGTAGTGAATTCTCTGTCATTTTAATAATTGTATCTATGTAAAGCAACAGACTTTATTTCAATGTAGACCTAGTTTTTTTTAATGCTTTCTGTGTGCCTCGTAATGGGTTAATGGCTCGTCTAGAACCTTGTGGTAGACCTTTCCCAACTTTTTTGAAAATATTATGCCAAGATTTCTTTTACCTGAAGCTAGATCTTTCTAGGACACAAATTTTTCTTTAGCACCTGGAAAAGTCTATTTTAGGCTTGCTTCTTGCTTTTCTCAAATGCCCGATGTGAAGACTTCTGCCTGCTTCTCTCACTAGCACGGGGGCTTACTCTTAGAGCACGAGCAATCTCTCATTTTTAGGATGTCTCTAGTTGACTCATAGGGCAACAGAACAAACAAAAACAAGCAGTCTTTTCTTTCTGCTACCTCACCACGCTGTATGTAACAACATGAAGCATTCAGTACTCACACGAATTATTAGGAAAAAAATGAATATAAATTTTGCCACACCTGATGAATTTATTCATATGATATTCAAAGATTTTAGTAGCAATCTTGGGGTGAGGGGATTGAGACATGCTGTGACTGCATAAAGAGGACATTGACAGCCACATTCAAAAAGTTTAAAAAGGCGTTGGTATTAAAAACTTGTAATTCTCTAACTGTGCAGATTCTTTACAAATCTACATCAAGCTCTTTTCTCATATGATGATATCTGAACATGATACAATTATTTGGATGAGAACAAAGAATGGCTATAGCTGCACTAAGACTGAGATTCCTGTCTGACACTTCCTTTCAGAGGGCATACCGAAATGAAACGGAAGCTTAGTGAAAGGGTTTTTCCAGGCTTTCAGCAGTGCTAAAAGCCCAGACTATGAATCAAGCCGATGAATCTTGGAATGCTTTTATAAATTCTCAGGTTTTCATATAACAAGCCAAAAAGAGATGTCAAAGAATGAAGAATCAAAGAAAATTACCAGGCTAGAGGCTTAGAAGCAATAAGGTATCAGTAAAGGCAAAGCCCAGAACAAGGTCAAACTGACTGAGGTGACCAGAGAGTATAAAAAGTATTCCTGTTGTAGTTAGAGCTACAGACCGGCTAATAATAGAATGCCTCTGTCTCGAAGGGGATTTCCATTGGTGGTGTACTTAGTTGTGCTGAGTTTCCAACCTGCAGGTGCAAAAAGATACCGACTTCTTCACAACTTCATATTTGAAGCTTGGGGAAAATTATATTAATGGGCTGGCTGCCTTTTAGGGTTTGGTTTTTTTTAAAAAACATCTTAAAACCTGCAGCATTTTAATATTAATATTTATTTCTGCTAAGCTTATAGAATTAAATTATTTTCTGCCATGCAACCATGCAATATTTTTATACTACATTAATTTTAATTAGTTTTCTGTTTTCCAAGATTGAAATAACCAGTTAGGTTGTTTTAAAAAACTTTATTTTTTGAAAGCTTTTTTTTAATTGTTTCACGTCGTGTCTGAACAACGATGATAGGCTAGTACACCCAGTCACTTGGTTCAATATGCCTTGGTCTACACTGGACAATATTAATGGGGGTATATTTTCCTGGGAACCCTCTCCCAGGAAATTTCCAACTGACTTAAGTTACTTTTTTTTGTAATTCTCTACTGGTATTTTTCCTTTAATACTGAGGAAAAAAAAACACAAATAAAACAACTCATCTTTTGTATTTCTATTAGGAGTATGATAGATAAATATCAACTATTTGAGGACACTTTTTGAACCTGCAAATCTTGATGCTTTAAGGTGCTTGGAAAGCAGCAGGGAAGAAAAAAACCCAAACAAACCATCTGCACGTATTATAGTTTCCAGGCTTTAATTTCTCGGACCTGAGTGCAGTCCGCATAATATATGGTAAAGGCGTTGTAAACTAATTGAAAATTCTAATCTAACCATGTGAGATTGGATTAACCCTTTCAAAATGCTAAAGCATTGTCCTGTGTATAATGTATTGCGAAGGCTTTGAAATGACAAATTACAATTTCCTATTTTTATTGCAATAACACAATAATGTTTTCAAGAGGCTTTATGTAATTAAGGTATGGTCCTGCAAAGTACTGGGTTAAAGTATAATCCGACACGTACTTCCATTTCTTGAAGCGGTAATGGTGTATTACTGTGGTCTATTACCTAGAAATTCTCCAGAGATGTTGCTGGAGTTTATTACAGTTTAAATATGTCAGGCTATTGTCATTGACAAATTTCATGCATATTTGTAACAACAGTTTTGCAGGTTAGCGTTAGTTTCTCAGATAACTTGTTCTTTCCCTGTGTGACAAACTTTGAAAATAGGGTTTATGTTTTTTGGAATATTGTGAGATATTGTTCCCTTGCTTAATTATGCGAAGCTACCTGAAGATGCGGGCTGTAACAGGAACGGCAAGTAAACAATACAGATAACATCTTCAGATGCCCAGCTTCAAGCAATTTTTTACAGGAATGACTGAGCTCAGTAGTTAGGCTGAAGTTTCAGGGCTGACTGTGCAGGCTGGGAGGTAGCGCTTCTCTGTAAGCTAAGTTTGGGATAAAAGGAAACCTTTTAATTTGGCCTTGGAGTTTTAAGAGTTGGCTGATTAGTGAGAGCTAACAAGGTGTGACCAGTGCAGAAGTATTAATAGGTTTTCTCCCTTTGTATGCACACAAGTTGCATAGATTCTTTTTCAGTTCGAAGGGGGGGAAAGGGTATTTTCTGACCTTGCAAGTAGAGAAATAAGGTTGCTGATGGCTCCAAATGAAGCGGTGTCATAACTATAAAGTAAAATTGAAAAAATGATGCAGTAGAGAGGAAAGAATTGTGTTCAACTATGAAAATAGCTTGTTTGCTGTCTTTGTTTATATGTCACTGTTTCCTAATTAGCATCTAGATAGACCTAACAAATAGCAATTAAATAAGGTATTGCATACTGTAGGATTGTATCTGTTTTATGTGAGTGAAAGTCATTCTACTTACTCTGAAATCCTGCATTTCAAATCAGAGATCTTCTATGAAAACCTGTAATCCCGATACCGTAAGCCTGTTTCCTCAGGTTATTGTATCAGTTTGTACTAAGAAACAGGTATCTGGAGATAGTCACATCTGCATTATTCAACTGGAATGTATTCAAGCATTTAACCCTTGGAAATATGTGATATAACTATACAAAGATATTCTTTTGATGCCATATTGCATTGTGTTTGACCTCTGGATATCGGCTCAGTGTTTTGATTTTTCTTTCTTCATTAGTTTGAAAATGAAATAATTTTGAAGTTGGACCATGAGGTGGAAGGAGGACGAGGGGATGAATACTACATGCAGTTGTTTGAGTCCATGTAAGTAGTGCATGAGGATAAATGCCTTCAGGATGTGGTTTTATCTTACTGTTCGCCCTTGTTAAGTTGGTAACCTCACTTCAAAGTAAAATAGAATCTTAGCAGCTTTTTTTATGAAGGGACTGGAAAGAGCATGCTGTTTCAGTGCACTTAGTCTGAATTGTAGTTTTGCTCATTAAAACTATTTTCGTGATTGCTTTTCAATATTTTGTGCTCCAGCTAAATTATGATTAGCTGCATTTCTCTTTCAAGCCAAAATAATTAGGTATTCACCCAACTTTTTAGTCTTTCCCCATTTTTCTTTATAACCTTTCTTGGTTTTTATTTCACACTAATAAGAAGAAGTTATTTTAAAAGATTTCACTTGCTTTTCCCAATGTCTACATAGGACTCCAAGAGATTATTCTCTAAATTTACATAAAGTGGCTGTCCTGGAATGAGAATATTGCAAAGCGCTACAGTTTAATAAAAATATTTCTATTTTTAACAATCCCAAAGCCTGATATAGCATCTCCTTCTCTTCTTGGCCGCCCACGTTCAGTTTTATTCTCACACTTAATAGCTGTGTCTTCACTTGTAGCAGGTTGCGTGTGTGATGTTCTGGGCAGTGGTGGAATCCCTGTGCCTCCCTCTGAGAACTTGTTCCTACCTTTGTGCCTTTGTACCAGTGAGAAACTACATCGCTCATCGTACACTTTCTCAAGCATTGATGACCCGATAGTTATTAAACATAAAAATGCTGTAGCTTTGGCTACACGACAAAATCGATACAGGCTTTGTGACATTTGAATGTGGATGTTCTTGCTTTCTCAAAGCCTGCTACCTTTTATCTATTGTATTTTTGCGTAGCGGGTAGCAATCTTTGCAAAATCACATCCCGCACCAGATGAAGCACGAAATCATTCCATATGCCACAATGGAAAAAAGGTCTACTTTCAGTGAAAACATAATTTTGTAAAAGATACTGAATTATATAATTAAATAATAATGTAAGTGTAAACAATATCTAACTTATGTAAACAATATGTAACTAGATTCTGATTAAATAGTATAAGTGACAAGAAACATCATTTAAATCAAACATAATTTAAATGTTTGCTATGTTAGTTTAATCTCTGGCCTGTGAGGGGCCAGATAAAATGTAGAGAGGCAGACTTGAAAAAAGTAAAAGTACTGACACTTTTGAAGCAAGCTAGAACTATTCTTTGAAACTGATACACTGGCAAGGACAGATGAAGTTTTAAAAATGTCTCTTTCACTTCCTAACATGACTATGTAAACTGAGAGCGATAAAGTAATTTTTCAGTTTTGAGTGTTTACTGTTTGGCTTCAAGTTTTAGGGTAGCTAAGAGGTGGTGCAGAGATGTTCAGGCTAGCTCTTGGTATGACCGAAAACAGGCCTGGAAGTACATAGTTTTCTTAATCACACTGCTGCAAAGCCTAAACCGCGATGCCTGCCTCAACTGTCGCTACAATTCATCATCTCCAGTATTGGGGATTCAGCTGACACAGGGGATGTTTATTGCAGTGCTAAACTTTCCTTGCTGCTAGTAAGTTTTTTTCCAAGTATCCATACTAAATCTTCCATGCCTCAGTTTAAGCCAATTATTTCTTGTTTTACCCACAGGGGACATAAAGAATCATTTATTCTGTTTCTCTTTGCAGAAGCTTTTAACAAATTTGAAAGTTGCTGTCAAGTTCCCTTTGTTCTTCTCTTTTGGGTACATAACCCCAATATTTCAGTTTGTCCTATGCAAAGTTTTCTGGACATTCTTACAATGTCGGCATTTATTTTGAAATACTACATTGCCTTAAAGCTGGCGACAGTATTCAAACTGAGATTTTATCAATGCAAAGAGAAAAGCTTCCTTCAGATCTTGCGTATGAGACTCTTTGAAGTTTACTTTGTCTGAGCTATGTAAAATTGTTTGCTTGTCTTGTTTGCAGTTTACTCTTACATAAATATTTTTCTAGAAAAATGGTACCTATCCAGTTAAACCCCATCTTTCAGTAGTGCAGTTGAATAGTCTCATCAAACGTACTACTTAGCATTTGATCTTCCTGCCTTTCCAAGGTACCCTTCTTTCTTTGAGATACCTGTTTTTTTTCCCTGGATACTCTCCCATGTTCTACAAGACTTCAAGGTTTCCACATTTCTAAAGATGTCACTTCATATTATCTCCAGATAATATTTTCTTTTTTCCATCCTTGAAGTTGTTTAATGATGCCTGTAGAGGGACAGTTGAAGTGGAGGCTGGTGACTTGTCTGTGGTAGGACCCTCTTCTCTTCTCTCTGTTGTTTTTGTTTGTTTGCTTTGTTTTGTTTTAAATCTTCCTACCTTCACACCTTTTGAAGCAGAGATTTCAAGCCTCTATCCCCAACTCTGCGTTCCAACTGGATAGACACCCAGTTAAATTGGGCTCCAGATTTATTCCCTTGGGCATATTTTCATCAACTCATTTCCTGTAGCTGTCCGCATTCCTGCACAGTTCCAGTTGCCACCTGAATGCAGATATTTAGCAGTAGCCAATGGCTGTCCTGTGTGTTGATGCTCACCTCTGTATCCAACACTTACCCTCACTGGTTGGTTGCTGGGAACTTCCCCTTGCCCAATAAACTCAACAGGATCAGCAGAAGTTTAATCCCTGCCTTGCAGTTGTCCATTGGCCTAAATGTTAGCGTGCGCTGTGGCAGGGCTATGACCTGTGTTAGTGAATGCTGCCCCAGATGACACCAAGGAAGAGTTGGGATAATACGGAACAGCTGGGAGGCAGGTCTCAGTAGGCAGAAGAGACAAGGCTACCCTGTTTGGGGAAATGGAGGAAGATCTAGCTATATGAATACAAGTTGTGCTATGCCACTTTTCCTCAGACTCAGAAAATGAATTTGGGCATGTTTTAGTTGCTAATAGAGGCACAACAGAAAAGAACATTTGGAAGCTTTCCAGTTCCCCATCATTTCAGCGGCCCATGTTATGCAGTTGTTTTCTCAAGCTTTATTGAAAATATTTTTTATTTTAAAACTTCTATTTTTTTAAACTCTGTTTAAAAATGTGAAGGTTTCTTGATTCCTCCTGGGGACAAAATTCTTCTAAAGTTTTACAGGTCCTTTTTATTGGTGTTATTGTATAAAGCTAAGCAAGACAACTTTTTAAATCTTCCCTCATGAGACAGGTATTCCTCTCTCCTGTTCATTTTGTAGTTCTCTCCTAACGTGTACTCCAGTTCATCTTTCTTTAGTGACTGGAGTTATGTACTGTATCCTGGGTGAGATCTACCAATAACTTGTGGTTTATGTCAATGTTTTTCTACTTGTGTTGGAAAGAAATGTGATATCTTGGTGACTCATGTTCATTTCATAGCCAAGTAATGTTGAGAGGTCTGCCTTGTTTGCTGTCACTCCAAGTGACAATAATAGTCACTTAAATGGTGACTATACTTGCCTTTGTTAGCATCTTACCCTGTTTCTGATACTTACATATGTAAAATAACCCCATTTTTCCGATATAGTGTTCTAGTCTCTATTTGATGTTGAGGCTTTCTTACTTTCTTTTCAACAAATATCATTGAACATGCTCCAGCCTATTCTGTTGGTTGTCAACTCTTCAGACCCTTTAGTATTTCACATTCCATTTGCAATATGTTTAATGTCATAAACTATGTTTCAATAATTTATGTAACTATTTCAGTTATTGTTTAAGACTAGTCAGACAGCAGCAATAAAGTATTCTGGTTTTATCTCTGACAGACAGCCTCTGTCACATCTTGTACAATATAAATGTTCTTTCAGACGTGCATGTACGCACTCCCTCTGTCTCAGCCAAATAACTCTGGTGGATCTGTACGTTCAAATGAATAAACATGGGCTGCTGTTTCCACTGTGCTTGAGTTAGAACTTTGAGACTGGGTACTTTGCTGAGGACGCATTCCAGGCCAAAACTTCGAGGATTTCTTTGCAGTTAAAGTTAATATGAATATGTATTTTCTGCAGAAAGTTCTGAGGAGTAAGAAATTATTTTTGCAATTAAAACTTAATACTTTATAATGAAAGTTTAAAAAATAATAGTGTACTTAAATATTAATAATAAATTACTAAATCTATTTGCATATAAATTGAGTGCTGTTAATGAAACATGAAGTGGTCAGAAATTAATAATGAAGTGTCATTGAAACTGCTTAACTTAAGCACACAGCATAGTTTCAGGGATAATTTTGCAATTGCTATTTGGTTTATACTATTTTCCTGTGAGATTACATCGTGATTTTTATATGTTATTAATAGAATATGCCAAATATAGATGTAATTACTTTGTGCATTGTGGTGGGTAGACCTTGACTGGATGCCAGGTGCCCACCAAGCCGCTCTATCACTCCTCAGTAGGATGGGGAGGAGGGAAGAAAATAATATGGAAAAGAACTCCTGGGTCAAGATAAAAGTACTTTAATAAAGCAAAACCCATGTGCGGAATTAAAGGAAAACAAAAGAATTATTCTCTGCTTCCCATCAGCAGGTGATGTCGAGCCGCTTCCCAGGAAGTAGCGCTTCAGTACGCATAATAGTTGCTCTGGAAGAAAATAACAAATGCTTCTCCCTCCTCCTCCTTTTTCTTAGCTTTTATTTCTGAGCAGATGTCATGTGGTACGGAATATCCCTTCGGTTAGTTTGGGTCAGCTGTCCTGGCTCTGTCCCCTCCCAAGATCTTGCCCACCCCCAGCCTGCTGGCCTTTGGGGGTGAGGGGGATGTTGGAGAGACGCCTCGATGCTGAGCCAGCACCGCCCCACAGTAGCCAAAACACTGGGCTGTTACCAACACCCTTCTACCTACCAATAGAAAACCCGGCACTGTGAGGGCTGCTAGGCGGAAAATTGACTCCGTCTCAGCCAGACCCAATACATGCACATAAATACATATGTGTGTATATACACGTGCTTGTATGTACATATATATATTAAAAATGCAGTTTGTCAGAGAGAATCCCAATGGAAAACCAGAGTGCTAAGGAGAGGAAACAAGCTCTTAAGCAAAGAAAGAAAATAATCATTAATGAGATGCTGGTAATCATTTCATAATGTTTAAACTGCTAAGCTTTGAAAACAAAGCTATGATAAAAATAAAGCTCCTAAATCACTTCAGTGCTTTATAGAAACCGCATATGCTAATATTTTATAAATGTAAATTGGATTCTGCTGATGTATAAAACTCACTTTCCTATATTTTTATCACAAGTCAACTGACTGCTTTTTTTAATCTGCAGAAAGTTTATTGTTTGCTTTTGCTTATTTCTCAAGGGCAAATTGCTCTGATGAGGTCCTGTTCGTGAAGGTCTTTTTTGACTTAAAATTGTGATTTATGTTAGTTTGAACATAAACATGTTAGTTGTTGCATTTTATGTTGCAAGATAAGAGAGGAAAGGAAGTCTGTTTATTGCAATAGTGTGGCATTCCAGAGACTTGAGTTTGTGATAACCACAGATGCAGGTTGCTTCATTCTGAAATTGTGGGTATAACCTGGAATTTGAAGTCATTTTCAGATGGGAAAAGTAAATGTTTCATTTTTTTTCTTTTGATTTATATCACATCTGTCTTCCGAATATCTAAATTACCAACACACGAAGGGAATTTCCAGTGCATTCTGAAGCTGCTTTAGCCCTAATTCAGTATTTGCCTTCAGGTCCAAGCAGTTTTTGAGCTGTTTGGCCACTAATTTTCACAGTATTGTAAAAATGTTTTTGGTTTTTTTTTGTTTTGTTTTGTTTTGCAGTCTTACAGAGTGTGCGTATCAGTATCCTGGCATTTTTAATTTGGTTGAAAGTTTTGTCAGCCTAGTTAAAGGCCTCTTGGAGAAACTGCTGGATTACCGAACTGTGATGAATGATGAAAGCAAGGACAACCGCATGAGCTGCACTGTGAACTTACTGGTATGGTCTTTCTTGTAATTCTTATGTGAGAATGGGGAAGACCTTTAGAATCCATTACAAAAGACGAAGGTAAATCTTCCTGGGGACAGGAGTGATTGACAATGCTCAGTAGTGATTTAACCTCCGAGGCAAGTGATTTTTGTATCTACTTGCATGGATATATGCATAAACCTGAAAGCGGCACACACTCAGTTCTTTGGTTTTGCTTGCGTGTTTTACCCACTTTGATTCTGTGGCTAAATAAGGATNTGTATCTACTTGCATGGATATATGCATAAACCTGAAAGCGGCACGCACTCAGTTCTTTGGTTTTGCTTGCATGTTTTACCCACTTTGATTCTGTGGCTAAATAAGGACGTCTACTGCTCATATACCTTCACCTTTTCATAGGCTTAATGTAACAGTGGGCTTTTGCCAGAGTCACGTTTTGCATGAGGAACTAAGCAACTTGCTGCTGTAGCAACTCAACAATTACGGTTTTTAAATCTGGGGAAAGAAACCTGCAAGATACATTTGCAGTAAGGTGCCAAGAAGATTAGAGTCTCTGATCTGGTTCTAGGCCACCCACTCTTGTTTTCAATTCCTATTTTGTAATGAGGATATCACATAGAGACTCCTCCACCACCAGGAAATGCCGCTCAGCTGAAGAGAAACCTTTGTTAAGTTTAAAAGTTGGAAAGCGAATATGGTTGATATGTATTGCACTCACATACTCTCTGTTCCTCAGTAATTGCTGCGCAGTGTGGTATAAATTATTGCAACTCCTCAGCAGGCAATTCTTGTCATACATTTTGCGCAGCCGTAGCAATTCATATACCAGAGCACATATTTATTATGTTAGTGCCTTTGGATAATAATATTTTCCTCTTTTCAAAACAGAAAAACTTTCACTAATGGTTTTATTAGTGAACTAGGAGAAGTGCATATAATAATAACACATATTAATAATTAATTAAAATATTAATTGAAGTAGCAGTGCCAGGTTTAAACTTAAGATAGTCTGTAAATCATGTATTTCTTATGCTGTCCAAATAGCAAGAAAAGCAAAACCTCAGTATTTATATTTTTTTATCTTGGGTTTTAATAAAAGACATTAGGAGATAACTTTTATATTTATCTCCCTAGAATTTCTACAAGGACATTAACCGTGAAGAGATGTATATCAGGTATGGCAGTTGTTCTATTGGATCTGTTCTGGAGAGGGCAGTAATATTCTCTTATGAATTCTGGTTTTATCATTGTACTTGGATTTCTGTTACTTAATGTCAGTTTACCATCCACAATGACTCTGTTGTAGCCCTGGCCTCATTTTTATACTCTTACTCCATTGTTTGCTTAGCCTTCAGCAATTTGGAATCTATCATATATATTCATCAACAGCACTTTTGTCCCCAAAAATCAACTTTTAGTTGATCAAATCACTCAAATATAATTGTCTGTAATAATTGTCTATTGTTTTAAATAAAGACAATGCAGCTAGATTAGATGTTTGATGGAGGGTGTATCATACATATAGGATGGCAGAAAAAACATTCAAGTTTTGTAGAATTGTGCAGTCTGCCAAGTCTCTTTAAAAATGCAACACTTTGTGCAAAGCAGAATTACTGGTAAAGCGTTTTTCTGTAAGAGCTATAGCTATACTGGCAAATTCTTTGAGATGTGACATGGCCTCTTACTGTCGCCAAGAGTTTTGCATATGAGCTGCAGCAAGTGTTGCTGTTCCAAAGCTCACCGTTTCCTGCCTCTCTGCTCATTCTACAAAACCTGCAGAACCCCCAGTGCCTCCGCTGCTGCAGTACAGAGCCCAGAATCTCAGCTGAAATGAGCACTGAAGGTGATTCAGAGCTAAACCTGGAGCTCTGAGCTGGAGTGGCCAGGGAGAAACAACCCTCCTCTGCCTCTGTGGGCATTGCTGAGGGGGACACATTTTCAGCTGGGTTGATTACTGGGAATGGTAATGCCTTGAACTGCTACAGCAAGGTGTCAGAGTTCCTGTGTCAAAACTCCTGTTCTTTGTAAGAGGATGGGATCCGCTTTTTCTTTGTGGCTGCTGGAGTCCCACGATGGGCAGTGGTTGTGCTGGTAGCTGCCCTAGGGATCCAGGAGAACACTGTCAACATATAACTCTGAACAACTCTTCCGCCCCTACCACCTTCCAGGTTGTGCTGGGACTTGCTTTGTCTTTCTGGGCTGGTATTTTCTGTTTTCTCCTTTACCTTGCGTTATCTGTTGTGCTTGCATCTATTTACATGGAAAGTGTTTACATGCAATCGAAAAGGGCTACAGAGAAAGGCAGCTATTTTTAGTAACAGTCCAGAAATAATGGACTGAGAGGTCTGACTTAGACCTTGGGTCTACTAGTTCTTCCTCTTCCTCTTAGAGGTGGAGCTGACAGCAATTCACAGGAAGGAGGTTAGTTCTTTCTCCTCCTTTTGTGTACAATGTTTCAGCATGCAAAGAGAACACAGGAAAGTCTAAGCAAATGCACAGAGCTTTAACCGCTCTCACAGTGTCCTTAAAGACTTTGGGTATGACATCTGTGAAGTTTCCATTACGGAGTTTATCTAGAACTTTTTTGACCCTTAATATTCCAGTCATGTCAATATCTCGTCTAATTCTTGTTCTCTCCTCTAACAGATATTTGTATAAATTGCGAGATCTTCATTTAGATTGTGAGAATTACACGGAAGCAGCATATACCCTTCTACTCCATACATGGCTCTTGAAGGTTAGATTTTTCTAAACTCAGTATGTAAATAAGCTTTTGCAATTTTCAAATTTATGAATTAAAAAGTGATTGTCTTAATGTCTGGTTTACTGCATATTAGTTATTTTCCATGGGGTATTTCAGTTTCTAGTTAAAAATACTGCAGCAGGTTTTAAAAATTAACAGTTGTTGAAATTGTATTTTCAATAGGTGATTAAAAGCCACATATTGGTAAAACTAAATCTTGTAGCAAAAATAGTTTTTATTTTGTAGTGAGAACATTGTGTGCAAATTCTGAAGCCATTTAACTTCCATGTGGTTTTCAATTTGCTAATTTCTTACTATCCCAAACATAACAACAATGAAAAGTAAATGCAATTTTTTCCTGCTATCACAGGGGGACACCTGAGTTTTCATTTTCAATACTATGGATCACTATAATAATATGGAAAGCAAGCAATGATGCTTGCTTTCTTTTGTAACTGGTAATTATTTTTTGCTACAACTGATGTTTATTCTTACTGTAACTGTTATCAAAAGAAATGGTCAGTAAGATGCATTTCCATTTCAAAGGAAAATTCAAAATTTAAATATTCTTCAGCAAAAATGTGAGATTTCTTATGTAATTTCTTTTAGTGCAGAACCATGTCAATTTGGCTTTTCACAGTCCTATTTTGTCAACAAGTCTGATGAGGAGCAGCTGAGGGAACTGGGGGTGTTTAG
>RSEF01000013.1:4337844-4379476 GCA_003993805.1 Himantopus leucocephalus | reverse complement strand
CATGTTTAGACAGAACTTCCTATGTTCAAGTTTGTGCCCGTTAACCTCTCGTTCTGTCACTGGGCACCACTGAAAAAAGACTGTTCCCACCCAGCTGGCACCCTCCCTTTGAGTATTGATAAGTATTGCTAAGATCCCCCCTCAGTCTTCTTTTCTCTAGACTAAAAAGACCCAAGTCCCTCAGCCTTTCCTTATAAGATGCTCCAATCCCCTAATCATCTTTGTAGCCCTTTGCTGGACCCTCTCCAGCAGTTCCCTGTCCTTGAACCAGGGAGTTCAGAACTGACCACAATACTCCAGATGTGGCCTCACCAGGGCAGAGTAGAGGGCGAGGATGACCTCCTTCAACCTGCTGGCCACATCTTCTTGACGCACCCCAGGATGCATATTAGTGAAGACATTCTAACAATGTGCAGAAACCATACATTTAAGATTCAACAGGCCTTTACAGTTTGGCATCTGTTGACTGTCAACACGGAGACCAACTATGTACTTCCACTTCACTGTTAAATACATTTTTTCCCCCTTTCTCTTGTAAGTGGACTTAAAGCACAGGCAGGTAGCTATTTAATGTATTGTCAGTAAATTATTTCAGATTACGACCTTCATGGCAGTCACTGAACTAGACTGATATAATCATCTTAGACTGCACAGCAAAACTTTCTGTAAGATATGAAACGAGCTCACTTTTCACAAGCACATGGAAAATGAGCACTGATCCTCCAGCCCCATTTTACCTGTTCTGCACCATGCTCATTGCCATCCAGTCTGAAGGGTAAACATTCTTTCCAATGAGATCTTTGAACATTATGAATGTTTCCATCAAGAAGTCCTAGAACAAAAAAATACAGTAAGTCTGTGACTGTGTAACACAAGGTTTAAGTGTTCCTGCTGTGATCAAAGAACTAAGACGGAGGGCTCCACTTTGCTCCCCATGAAGTCAATGGAAAAACTCCAGGTGATAGCAGTAAGCCCAAGATTGGAAGTGAAGTTCTGTAAAACAGCTGTCTCAGATTCCAAATGAAAGATAAAATCATTACATTGTGCTCTTAAGAAAAGATAAGCCATAAATGAATGGAAATAAAAAGTTATAGTACTTTAGAGTAAAGCTGTTGCATTTTTTATTAATTAGCAAAACAGTCTCACTGTGCATAAAGAATTAACTGATTTGAAAAATACAGGATTTTTTATTTTTTCAATTTAGGCCAAATTTAATATTCTGAATTAAAAATGGAAGGCACTGACAGAAAGTTTTCAAACAAAACAAACACTATTTCTTTTCCTCGAAGTATTTGGAGATTACTGTACAATGAACACAATCATTTCAGGTCTATTTCAGGTATAGCACATATATGCAGTTTTACCCTTGAACTTCTAAGCAAGTCACCTAGAAGTCTGCGAGACTTGCAAGCTGAAACGTCATCATCTATTACCAAAACCTCACAAGCAACTCTCTGCGAAGTTTGTACTCTTTCTTGTCATATTACGTACAGAGAACCAAGTGAACAGTAGCTCTCAACAGCATTATTTGACAACAAATCTTTGCCATCTTCACTGACTTATACTTATGGTATCAAAAAAAAAAAAAAGAGAAGACCACAAACCAATGCCTTTACAAACAGTAAAACCCATTGAATATACTGATGTCTTGTCGTCTTGATTTTTTTTCCTCTGCAGAACTGTTGTAGTTTAAGGATTACTAAAACTTCTAGGACCAAGTACCCAATCCGCTTGGAAGCTGAAATTATGTTAAAATACTGTTACATTTTCAAGTAAACTAAAGCACATGAAGAATTGCAAAAGCTACCCAAGATTTGATCTGTTAGCACTTCAGTTATGGCACCACTCTGACTTTATTAAAGAAAGGAAAATGGACAAATCTTGCCAACTGAAAACATTACCTCCACAGACAAAATGCAGATGGTGTAATCTAAACCTTTGCCAATACCCAGACTTATTTCAGAGTTATGTCAGGAGTATTAAAGGACAGACATAGGACTACTGAAACCTTCTAGAACATAGTGACCACTGATTGGTACAAACTAAAATAAACCCCTGGTGGTATCATTAAATTACACCAGAAACAAATAAAGCGACGCGTTGCAATAATGAGGTGTTTACTGCATTTAGCATTCGACCAGGAGTAGACTCAATAGTGAAAATGGTCCACCATGTGCAATGTGGGGAGGGAGGGTTCAATTAGTTGAGGGTTGGTTTTGTTGTGGTTTAGCTGTTTAGGTTTTTTCCTCCTCAGAACAATGTAGCACAAAGATCCCATTACTTATTCTTGATTATTATATTACCACCTTCGTGCTAGGGTGGTCAACACCCTAGGGTCAACAGCAGCAACATTTATCTCTTTCCAAATTTCTGATTACAGTATTATCCAAGGTCACCATTAGAGGAGGGAGGCAACACGACAGAGGCAGAAAACATACAGAAACAGACTTCATTCTAGGAAGAATCAGACAACATACGAAAAGATACTACTGTTTTTACACATGAAATAAAATACTTAGAATTATTTATCACCTCCATGATTGTTTTGTACTCACCACTAGTTCTGAACTTGTCTGAAAAGTTTCAATGTAAACTGAGTAATGCTGGTTGTTCATCTGATTTAAGATCGCTGTCATGCATGCCACAAAATGACTCTGAAAGAAAACCAGACAGAAATCAACACACGCAGATTACTTCTGATATTGGATTGTATTCTTTCTAAATTAGGCTCTAAATGCCTAATTAATTCTTTTATGTATATAAAAATAAAATCATATTGAAGCTTTTGCAAGCCCAGATGAAAGAAACATACTAAGAACTCAAAAAGGATAATTCAAAAGCTACCCCGACGACAGGTAGGCTCTGGTGAGAAACCTGCATCATTTATGAAATGCTGCATGGAAACACACATTGTGACAAGAACACTTTTATATATAAATTACAACTCAATGTTACCTTAAGACTCCTAAAAGGCATGTGACTTTGCCCAGGATTCTTCCATTAGGAATTCATAGGAAGAAAATATATTAGCATCAAAATTTTCTAATCATTCCAGAAACACAGGCTATTCACAGGAAGAAATATTGCAAGAAAGGATATTTTTTCAGTCTGCAGGTGTTTAAGTAGCTATTACAGAACTCCATAGAACTTCTATAGAATACTATTACTTTCATCTCTCAAAATTTTTCAATCTTCCTCAAAAGGAAATATTTTATTTTTCCTCAATTCCTAAAGCAGAAATGCTGAAAGATATACAATTATTTATAATCCTAGGTTTTCAGTGTAATTTACTGAAAGACACAAAGACATTTCTCTCAAGCAATAATAGTGACCTTAATGATTTGCAGTTTTCCTTTAAGACAGGAAGAATCCTCCTTATTGAGGTCTCATAATTTTCTGAAGTTTTAGTTATAGTTTTAAAAGTGAACCAGCTTTAAATGCTTTGATTTTATTAAAATCTACTATGAAGTAGGTGAGCATGCAAAATAATTTTCTAGATTTACTTGGATCTTTTCATCATACTGGTTTAGAATTGATACAAAGCACTCACCAGCCCCTCTGACCAGAATTTAATTTCCATCTGGTACTGATCAGAGTCTCTGTTTAACTCTGATTTACTTTATAGTTCTGCTTACATCAGAAAGGCAACAAAGGCACAGGTTACCAAAGTATCAGCTGCAGTTTGTCGTACCCAACCATTTTGTCTAGCACTTAGAGGGAAGCCTTCTTTAACTTCAGGTTATGGCCACTAGAGGTCTTCCACTTTCATATGTTAGCTGCTGTTCGATTTGTACTGCCTTTTTTTTTTTTATTTATTTATTCCTACGTGAGCAGACCCAGCACACTTCTTGGATATAAACAGTGGAAATTACAATATAAAGGACCTATTATACCTTCTTTTGGAGTAACATGAGTGCTAGTGAGAGGCTTGCCTACTTTTTAAGGCTAAGAAGACACATTTTCTGCAGGTAAACCAAAAGCTTTCAGGTAAGGAATCGAGTGTTCTCGGGTACTGATGCTCTTCTAAAAAGAAACGCTGGTTTTCCTGCTGTAGTAGTTCACTTTTACAGTTATGGATCTGACAAATCTTTTCTGTGATGTTAAATGTACAGCTGAAAGTAATAATGAACTGCAAAGGATTCAGTAATGAAATTGTGTGTGGGTTTTCCTCTGATGTCTTGATTTTGAAAAGATTACTGACAGAAGTTGGAGAATTGTACATGAAAAACAGCTTGTATTTTTAGTAGTTAAACATTCACCACAGAATGCCTTTCTATACTCACGTTAAATAATCACTTCTTGAAATAAGCAGCATTTCTTCACAAGAATGGAAAAGATGTATTATCTTGCTTAAAGGCATAAAGACTTTAAGAAGGTTATTTCTTTTGTTGAAACCAACTTCTAAAATGTGTCTAGCTATATCTGTGATTATGGTACAGCATGAAAGCCTATTCTTAGTAACTGTGTGTGGTCATTTAAACTTAACAGATTATATGCCTTGATTACTGAAAAGAGCCATAAGCAAAGATCACATATTGCCGGCCAGTACCCCGCACCAAACCCATCAAATTCACATCAGTGGGATTGAATGATACATTAAAAAAAAGAAGGTGACAGTAAAGCTGATTTGCTGCAAAAACTTCCTCCATCGTTTCCATGTAACTGTAAATCAGGAAAATACACAAATACCATTTGATCTTTAATAATTTTCTTGCCAGTGATCTCAATTATTAGAAATTAACTGCTAGCTTCTTTATAGGTTAAAAGCTTGCCCCTCCCTCCTCATCCCCAAACGCCAGCAATAAAGATTTGCTTCTCGATGCAGCCTCAGATCTTTGAAGTACTCATGCACTCTCAGCATTACCCTTCTCACTGGCAGAACTTCAGTGTAACGTAGGACTATAAAGAGCTGTGATCAAATCTGCCAATATCTCTATGTATTCACTGAAATCCTCCTATGCTGTTTAAGCACCTCTTACTAGAATGTGCAAAGAGCACGAACTGCTTGAAAATACAGTAAGTTCTGCACAAGAACGTTCTATTACGCTTTGAATGAAGACTGCATGTTCACTAGATGGACAGAAGAAATTCAGAATCAAGCACCACCTACAAACATAATAGTCCAATACTTATGATTCAAAAATTTCTTTCATTAAGTCAAGCATTGTATGTACGGATTGAATAGTATAAAAAAGGTTGTGGCAGAGAAGCTGAAGTTCTTCTGACAGAATCCTAACGAGTCATTTCAGCTGTGCTTAGGCTTGTTACAATTTATCCTATGAATTACAGCAGAAAAGGTAGATTAGAACTAGGTCAAATGTATAAAAAATAAACGTATCCAGCACTTACTGATGAGACAATACTAAGAAAAATTAGCAGAAATAACTCTGAATACACTGCACTACTATAAAGAAATCTAATAAAATATATGTTTTCCAACTTAAAAACATTCATTTCCATTTAAATGGAATAGAAACAGCACTGAACTCTATTTTTTGAATTAACCAATTGCCTGACAGCTTTTCCAAAAAATCTCTAAAGAAATAAGGAAATCAATAGTACGAACATTGCACTTTTATCGGGAGCAGGAACACGAGTAAATAGTAGTGAAATGAAAAAGAGATAGAGGAGAAAATGTCTCAGGAAACATTCAAACTCCTGTTCATTTTAAAAAAAGCATAATTAATATCAAATTTAAATGAACTATAATGCTGGCTGGCTTTAGTATAAACACTGCAAAATCATGGTCATAGTAAAAGAAATGCTGTTTTGGTTGAGTATATACAAAGTACATCAAAAGGCATCATAGGTGTACACGGTAAAAGAAATAGGGCTTTCTAAGGTCAAGAGGAAAGAACGCGGAATCTTTCCCACTGTTCTTAAAGTGCATGTTAGCTGTGGATGAAACACGTACAGGAAAAGAAACATCTGAAAAACCTTAGGGTTATATGAGTAAGATGACAAACTTCAACACCTAGCAACTAAATCCCAGCATACTTTATAATAGCAGATGGTGACAGGTTGCCGTAGTAACTTCAAATAATACCAGCACCACAAGAATAAATAAAGCAAATGCACTGGAAAAACAAACAGCAACAGAAATAACATAGAATGAAGCTACACTGATTCTAATCTAGCAGAAGTATGTCGGTGGCTGTAGGACGGGTAATCTTCATGCAGGTGTACTTCTGGAAGGACTAAGGAGGATATTTATTTCTTGTAGGCACTTAAGTAACATTTATCCTCATTAACAGAGCGCTTCGCCAACATAGAGCCCGAGTGTAAATATATAACCACATGTTCATCATTAAAAAGCAGACAGAAACAGAAACATGAATAATTCCCAATAATTCAAAGACTTCTGAAAGCCAAAGATGATGTAGTTATTATTATACCCCATATTTAGCAGAATACTGGATGTTTCAAATGCTCATTTTACTTACCCTCACAGTTAATGTAAGGTAAGAGGACTTCTTTACATACCACCATCCTCACAATCTGTAACCCTGTATTCGCTAATGATGGCTTACATTTGATTAATGCAGTTTTCTGTATTGGTCAAAGAATCTTATCCAGAAGATCCAACATTTTTGTGGTGTATGAAGCAATCATACTGCATAGATTAGATTTAATTCTGAACTCCTTTTCAGGTTAAGCCAGAAGTTTCAAAACTCATCATATGTTAGTGACAGTAATTGTAAAAACGGTGCACATAAAGGGTGACCAAGAATTTCTACAGGCCAAACAGTTCTCTCTTTTTTTTTTTTTCTTTTTTTCTTTTGTTCAGAAACAAGGGCAAAAATCTTTCTGGAGGAAAAGTGAGAAATACGTTATCTTTAATGTAATTAAAGAAAAGCTAACCAATCAACTGTTTCAATATAATGTTAAAAATCACCAATATTTATGTTGTAGCACAAGCACTTAATTGAGAAGGCCTCCCAAAAATACTGTCCTCACAGAATTATTGAGTCATCACACCTGTTTAGTGTCATGAGCAACATAATTACCAGAAAAGTAGGGCAGATGCTCAGTGATGCCATGAACCACCACAGTGGTTTGAAGTCACTGTTCCTCAGAAAACCACACTAAACCTTGAGAACTGTGGCATACGTAGACATTAGCACAAACATCTTTATCATATTATGCAAACGCTAAACAATAGCGCTCTGAAATGAAAAAATAAGCAGAATTTGAGGTGAACTGTTAATGTAGTAGTTCTGTTTCTTCTCCAGAAATAGATGTCACTGCCAATGCATGTGCTGTCCTAAAATGTACTGCTTCTAGCTGTAAAAGTGCAAAAATGTAAACATTCGCATAGGCTGAGACGCAACAACCTAGAGTGTTCATCAGACGCGTAGAGTACATCTGAAATGGGAACTAGCTCCTAATCCACGCAGACTTCTTGTACCTTGGCAATGAGCTCACCTTGCTAATAATTAATTTACAACAACAGATTCATCTACTCTTAGTAGGTCTGAGTTTTTAATTTTCCATTTATACATTCATACAGTTCATTGGTTCTGTCTTCTTGTCTGTTATAGCTGACTGAACAGAAGCTTAGGCATCCTGTTTCTGCATCTTACTGACATCTTTTGATTTCTGGCTCAAAACACGCTGGGCTGTTTTAGCTTGTTCTACTGTTTTCTTTACATTCCTGTGATTTAGTCAAAAGGATATACAACTATAAAAACAGCAGACTTCTAGATGGAAAAATATAGAACAATTTTATAACACAATGAAATAGTAATAGCAGCTGCTCTGTAAGATTTAAAGATATGTTACAAGTTAGACAATCAGGGCAATTTCAAAATTATTTCATTTAAGACTTTTTCAAACAGACAAAAGCAGTAAGCGTTTTTTTTTATGACATAAAAGTAGTGTGATTTTTTTGGAATATATCCTTTGCCATCTATTTTTATTTATTTATTTTTAACTTTGTGTTGATTTCCCACCAATATTCCAAAAAGAAGATTTTTCATTCTCTGCAATGTTTTTGCTGCTGCTGCTTGTTTGGGTTTGTTTTTTTTTTTTCCCTCCAGTTTTGTTGTTTGGTTGGGTTTGTGCCGTAAATCCACTCCAGAATTTCTACTACAGTCTCTGGCTAAGAGGAACACTCTACTGTAATTGACTTCACTTATGTTTAAGTCTGTGCTCAAACACAGTTGTATAATTTACTACTTTTCCCAGAATATTAACATTGTGTTAATGTATGTACAAATAAATTATAGGTAACACTGTTTAGTGTGAAGTGCAATCATTTGGAATAAGCAATCAGTGCTTGAAAAACTGAACCAGCTTGTCCAGAGCACAGTTACCAAAAAACCAACAAAACAACCTAGCTGTTTCACCTCATCAATAAACCACTGCTGTCCACACTCCCAATCGCAGCTCTGCTGTATCAGATGAAATCTTCCTTTCTTGCCTTCAGGGGTCTATGCAGCTTCAGGCTGCATGTCCTCCTTTCTCTGCAATCCACTAATTGCTTCACCACAATTACTTTAGCTAGTTTCCAGACTGGTCTCACAGGCCAGAAGAAACTTCCTGCCCTGGCACATAAGATATCCACTGACAATCCCAAATATCCCGGCACTGTCATGCAGCTTATTTCACTAATTTCGTATTCAAAGCACTATTCCATTTCCGTGTTGCCACTAAACCAGATGGTCAGTCAACTTGGCAAAGCATGGCTTGTCCTGCCAAGCATCCCAGCTCACTCATTCCCATGTTAAAGCTGATGCAGTCTGTATTCCAAAGAAACAACAAAAGCACACACACAAAATAGAAGAGTAAGATTTAAAATATTAACCCTGGATTATTTACTGTAGTGAAGCTTGGCCAGTCTCTTGCCTTTAAAAGTACTGGAAACCAAACTGGGAACTTAAAGTAAGTGATACAACGGGTGAGATGAGCTGGAGCTAGTCCCCTGCCCAGAGGTGTAATACTTAACAGCAGAAAAAAAACCCAGAGGGGATTGCCAACTATACAGGACTACAAAGCAAAGCATACCACCTGCAAGGGAGATCAACAATTGGGTTGAAGAGAAAAGGGTAGAACTGAGCAATTTAAGTTCATTAAAGTGCAGTAACATCTTTTATTTCTAAGCCATATATTTTAAATTTACACATATTGTGAAGACGAATGCCTTGGATGCTGATTCACTTTTGTAAAACTAAACAGAGCCACCTTCTGTATTCCCAGAACTAAGGCACTCTTTAATTGATTTTGTTCTTTTACAGCTGCACTCACTGAACACAGAAAAATTAAATTAAACCTCAACTACATGATCAGAGATGAGACTAATAGAATATATTTGCAAACGGTTAAAACAAAGCTTTATCATAATAGTTCTGCTTAAAACTGCTGAAAGACATATCACTCCAGAAACTGCTCTTGCTTTTAAATTGATCTTACAAAGCAAATAATGCCCAATAAAAATATTCTTCCAACAACTTGCATCCATTATGCTAACAAATCTACCCACTGTGTATGTTTATGATTAATTAATAGCAATCTCTAAGGAATCCACCAATAGGTTTTATTGTAAATTATGTAGGATTTTATTTTATTATTTATTTTTGAGCAGTAGCACAGCTGCACTTGAGCTTCCAGAAACACAATGTTTTTTGTCACCAGGCCATTCAAATCTTACCAAATCCTGAAGATATTAATGGAAAAAACTTTAATTCTGTTTAGTACCAGACATTCTTGTTGAAGAATGAATATTGGTTTTGTCAAAGTATGAGCAATCCACTATTGAAACATTAGCAAATGCCAATATGCAGCCATCTCTTGGCCCGAGATTAAAGTCAGCATTGCCTTACCTGGTTGATAACGCTTTTGCTAGCTCAGAGTTTGTCCTTTTACTTAGGCATAGCTAAGTAAGCCATAAGGTTCCAGTTGCTGAGAAATTAAAGAACCAGATAAACTTTTATGTGAGGAACCCTGGTACTTTTCCCTGATATTTTAAATCTACACTAATGCCAAAGTGCTTTTAATTTGGCAGTTCTGATTGTCATTTGTCCCCTTCTACATTAAGAGCATTGTATTGGTACTCTGGTAATTTGATTAATTTCGTAAAAAGAACACTAAAACCAGGCTGGAAATGATAAGAGGTTAATAAGCTACTCTTTTATTTATAGCTTCTTTGAAAGAATAATAATTTCCCTTAACCTGAGTATTTTAAAATTGGTTTGACTACTGTTCTTGTGGGTTGAAAGCTGTCTAACTACGGACTATTCTCATCTGTAGAGGTGGTGAAGGGTAAACAAAGGACATACTCAGCAAACCTTGCAAATACACACTGACTAAAGCCAGGAGAACTTTTAATGCTTTCCTTTAATCTTTCACACTCAGCCTGCCTTAAAAATAGAAGTTAATGTGTCACTTAGTTCATCAGAAGATTGCACAAATGTCTATAAAGAGGTTTTTCCAGGACCTACATGATGAATATAAAGGGGGACCAAAAAAACCCCAAAACATCCTGAACCTTTCACCAGGACCCTCAAGATTCTGGTCACAAACAGTTGAAATAAATAGAGATGCAGAGGTAATTGCCCTGAAGCTGCCCGTTAACCTCGTTTACCAGCACTACCCTGGCAAAGAGACTCTCACTAGAATAATGTTGCTCTCTGATTTTTTGCAGCTACAGTAGGGGAAAACAGAAGAATCAGAAAACAGTTAGATTCAAGTATGTGCATACACAGGAGTTTCAATACATATATATCTGAATTTACCCACAGAGCTTAAAACTAATTCATTCTACATCAACAGACAATAACATAAAATGCATCCAGTCTGCATAAATGGGGACTTTTCCATCAAGGAAGGAAGATGTACTGACATAAATCTTGGTTAGTGTAACACAGCATGCATATAAACATGTCATATAATTTTCTAACTATATAATTCTTACACAGGATAAAATACTATACGGCTTTTAAAGCCAGCTAGGCTGTGGAGAGGTGTTACATGAACTTCTTCATGGTGTTCTGTCAAGTTGCTACTCTCTGCCACAGATGAAAGCAGGGAAAAAGTGCACAGAAATCATATTTTCATTTTAAAGTAAAACCAAAGGAGTAACTAGGAACTGTTGGAACACTTCTATTTTGTATCTGAAATATGAAAAATATTTAAATTCTATCCAATAGGGGTTTATATTAGGTTTTTAATTTCTATGTAGTAGTGGGGTCCACTTTTAAACATGAAAAATCTTGGAGTGTGGTTAGCAGAGTAACTGGCTAAAGAAGAAAGTTCATAACAAAAAAAAACCCCTAAGACACAGAGCTTTTCATATTGAATCTTGGGTAAGTTGGTTAATAGAATCCATAGGGAATACTCAATGAAAGGAGAAAACCCCATGGGAACACATGTATAAACATGGAAGGATAAAACTTCAAAAATTACAGTGACCTGCTAGTGGGTATTACCCAAACTACTGCCAAATAAGCATCCTTCTTCGGGTGGCTCTTTGTAAGGACTGCCACTTCTAAGATGCCCCAGTTGATCTAGTTTCAGTTACAATATCACAAAACCAAAGAATACTGAAACTGGGATAATATATGAAGAAATTTACCAAAAGAGCATTATCTGCACCAATAATTTGTGCACATGCTAATCTCCTTTGGGGGGGTCTGTGTCATACTAACACATTGTACCCGAGCTCTGGCATAATAAAGAATACCCCTTTAATAACTCTTTGCACCAGCCCAGTGAGAGCTGAATTTATTATGTACTTACTAGAAAACTATGATGAAGATGGGAGTAGAAATTTCTTTGAATAACTAAATCAGGGAATATTTTAGCTTTTGTTTTTTCTTCTATTTTTTTAAATGAAGAAAAGAGAAACCAGTCAAAAGCCTGTAAAAGGCAAGGTCATTAGTACAGGAGATGAACAATCACATAATTATACAGTTAAGGGTAAATATGTCACCATACATATAAACAAAACACTCTTTTAGAAACACAGGAAAGAAAATATACAACATTCACTGTGTTTCACAGCTACAAGTTAATAAAGAAAACTGCTGAGAATTTCAACTGGACATTTTTCTTAATACAAATGCTACATTTAACAAATAGTTAGAATTTATTTTTAAATAAGGTACTTGTATTGACTACAGTCTTTAAGGAACTAGCTTAGTTTGTATGTGCTCTGAACAGTTCTAAAACTGTATCTACTTGGGAAGCTTCTAAATGTGACTGCTAAAGCTGCTGTCTGAAGCTGGGACAGCAATTTTGCCAGTGAAGAGAAGAGCACATGGAATTCCAGAAAGCCCCAGCTTATGCTCCATCAGTAGTGTGACCGTCCCTTAGTTGCGCAATGACAGCAATCTAGGAGCCTCGAAATCCTAAAACTGCAATAGGACAAGAGCGAACTCCTGTTCCACATGGGCCACTCAGAGTTCATGTGCATTTTTTCCATCCCTCTTCTCCCCTCATTCCCACTAAGCAAGGCAGAAGAAAATGTCACACAAGTGCATGACACAACACTGGCCTTACTTCCCATATTGGTGCCTTTTTTTTTTGGTTTACTTGTAACGCACATAAGCATGCTCAAAGGCGACACCTCTGCTACCTCAGTATTAAATCCTTCTGACACCAAATGATATCCTCATTCCGAGATTCACCTCACACCAAAAAAAAAAACCCCAAACATAAACCCCCCTCAGAGTAAGTGGTGAGTACAGATATAACAGCACTATGCTTCAACAGGTCTTCCCTAACACAAACTGATTTTCAAACTTTTTCCAGCATTTTAGCAAACATGAATATCACAATATTTTGTGGTGCCGTGTCATCTGACCATATGAACTCCTTCAGAGGATGACAACTACATGCCAAAAGGACACCTCTGTCTTTGTGTTGCTTTACTGCCAAAATATTCAGGGCTATTTGCAGCAATTTATTTTTCCTAATCACTAAACTGGGTTTTCATCTAAATAGATTGTCTTGCTAACAAACCAGGATGCTAACACCACCTCCTGAACCAGGCAAACAGAGAAATAATGAGTGTTGATACGCGTTAGGGAATTGCATTCCTAGCAGAAAACAAACAAAATCAGAATCCCACTCATATATAAGCAGACTTGATCAACGAGTCAGAGTGCCAGAGACACAGCATATAAGAAAAACATAAGCTGTTGTGCCTCTGATATTTAGTGTACGTATCTCCTAAACAGACTTCTAAGTCTTATTTTTATGATTAGTCGCTGCAATACAGAATGTGTGGGAGCATCAGTATATATCTAACGACATACAGAAAAAAAAAGATTATGATTAGAACTATTGCAACCTACACCTCCACTAATTACATTTGTATATGAATGCTATTAGATTTAACAGCAGTTTCAGAACTATACTACTGAAACCATTCATAAAAGCTTATTAGGTCATGGTATGTAGAATCATCCTTATACCACTTCAGTGAAATGATACAAAAGGACCTGTTTATGAAGCAAGTAATTTTTTGTCATTTTCATTTAGTAATGAATACATATACAATCACCTCTATAGAACTGAAGGACAGAACAATCATTTCGTAGATGCACATATTCAGAAGAATCTTCAAGATATTTTAAGAGGACTAACCTTTTAACGACATCATTATGGTATGTTTTATAAACAAATTCTTTTCTCATATAAGCATAAACCCATTGAGCTGAAAGTTACATTACAGCTTCCTAAACCTGTATCTTGTAATCTATTGTACGGTTTCTATTAAAACAAAGCCCTCTCAGAATTACGGTTGCAACCTTACAATATTAAGAAAAGAGTCTGGAAAACTATGGGTGATTCTCATGCTCTTATTTAACTTCAAAGGGGACTGGAATCAAATTTCCCATTTAGATCATTATCAGTTTTCAGGGCATGTTTTATGAAGAAGAAAAAAAAGTAACTTGTACTGCTCAGTTTTTATTTTAAAGGATACTGCTGATATTGTATAGCTTAAAACAGAACTTACTGGACTGCAGAGCTTAGTGCCAGGAATTCAGTAACGTATTTTTTCTTGAAAAAAAAAAAACCCAAAACAAACAACAGGAAGACAGCACAGGATGCTATACAGTCTTTCCCACAGAATTTCTTATATTTAGAAAACATGTTGCAAAAAAGCATTTACTACTACACCAAGGCAATTTATCTTTTTTTTTTTAACAGTACTGTAGTCATGTAAGATAAAAGTGACTTTTATTTAATCTCTCCTTGGTACAATGTCCTGACCTCTGAGAAAAACAACAAACACTTAAATATTTAAATAATTTTAGCAACTAATTACAAATCATTTGGAAAAAACGCAAAGCGCAGATTACAATCAAACAAGAGGAGAAAGAATATTGTATATATGGCAACAACATGATGCCAAATAAGGCAAAAGAGAAGGAGCAAATTTGAGATACAGGAACAGCCATGGNGCAAAGCGCAGATTACAACCAAACAAGAGGAGAAAGAATATTGTATATATGGCAACAACACGATGCCAAATATGGCAAAAGAGAAGGAGCAAATTTGAGATACAGGAACAGCCATGGAGCTCCCTTACCCCTTCCAGATTATCATCAAAATCTAAATGACAGTGCTGCAATTAGAGAGTTCCAGGACATTAGGTCGGACCTAGCAGGTTGTATAGCTCAAGGCACAGATGCTCTGGAAGAACAGAGTAATCAAGCGTGAAAACCTGAAACCAATAATATAGTCCCCAGGATTTTGGGNAAGTCCCCAGGATTTTGGAGAAGAGAGAAAATGAACTTGTGTTCTATTGAATTCAAGAACATATTATTCAAGATTTCATAGCACTGTGTAGGGAAGATGTTCTTTGGTGGCAAAGAAACTGAAGAAAATCAATGAGTAGGATATGGACAGTGGTTGGCAGAGTAGTTTAGACTGGTCACTCTTAACAGCTGAAAAAAACCCTAAACCCAGTCCTTGTTCAAATGCATTTCTCTGTTACTGGTTCTTCCTCCTTTACCACTGGTGCTCCCCCACAGGTTTGGGGCACATCAGCATTTCAAGACAAGTTAAAGGAGGAAATAATCTAATGTACAAGCCTATGTAGTATCATGAGGACACATGTATGAAAACAAGTCTTCACAGGCTGATAACGGATACAGAAATCTTAATTATTGCACCAGAAGTGACTACGGGAATCCTATGGTTTTCTGGAAACTATTCACAAAACACGTAATACTAGGAAGACAAACATCTCTATCAACATATGAAATTTAAAAAAAAGAAAAAAGGATATTCCCACTGAACTAGGTCATTCCTGTTATACAAAGATATGCATGCCTTTAGGCTGCTAGTTAGACAGCCTTATATTCCTGCCTTATAAGGTTTATAGTTAGGAGAATAACATAGCAATCTTCACAGATTACACACAGCAACATTTAGGGGGTTTGGGGTTTTTTTTTGATATGTTGTAATTGAGGGTTTTCTTTAATTTTACAGGAAAAAAAAAAGAAACTGAAATGCACACCTAATTATTCTTGCTAACACAATGTAAGACAACCCAAGCTTCTCTGACAGACTCTAGGTTGCCTGCCTTGCTCAACTTTGTGGCAAGGTAGTCAGTTTGGTTTCTTGGTCCACCTTATCTGGAAAACATTGGAAAAACTGCATGCCCAGTCATGTCTGAAATTAGACAAAAAAGACATACCTGCATGCTTTATGTTTATCGGTCTTGTTAATCACACAGGAATATATTTCAAAATTTTCATTGAATCAGACTGCTACTTTTCCAAGTTAAACCTGAAGCTGGCTATTCCCAAGGAGACCTTTTACAATGAAATTATTGTTTAAAATAAAAACCAGTACAATTTTGTGAAAATAACCTCACTGCAGAGCCACTAAGGAAACATACTGCTTGTATGGCATATAATGAAGAAAGGAAATAACTTCTATGAAATTACTGACATCACAGTAACAAGCCCCAGGAGAATATCCCAGGGGTAAAAAAAAGAAGCAAGCTGTTCTTTATTCCAGAGCCACTGAAGCAGGGCAGGCCATATTACATATTACGTAGCCACTTAAGAGCAAAGATTGCTGTTTTCTTCTCCAACTCACTAGAGATGCTACAATCACGTAAAATTCTCAATTATGTGGGCCAGTCTGCATTCTTATGCTTAGAATAGCACCAGAAAGCACAGGGATTTTAAGGCAATATGCATTTACTTATGTGATTAACTTACATTATTACTTTTTAAGGATTTTACATATTTCACAACATAGGAGTAACATGATTTTCTATTAATTTGTAGACACTACTACACGTATTCTATCTTCCTGTCTCTTTTGAAGCTTACTGCTTTCACTTGTGGAAAACTAATTTCAGAACACAAGATTTTTTTGGTGGATACTTACTTTCATGCAGTTTTTGAGTTACGCTCATTTCAATTCCCACATATAGCTTCTGGATGTCTTCAAAATGCCAGCCTGAGTAATGACTAAACAATTAAAAAACCCAACACTGAATGACAAGCAAGTGCTACACAGCTTAGGACAGTGCAGATTTATTAGAGATGTCTATCAACAATTAGCTTCTCTGACTATCTAATAACAACTTTGCTAGTTAAAAATAGTATGTGAATGTATACAGGTTATAAAATCAGTTGAGATACAGATATTAAGAAATATCTGACATGAGAAAAGGCAAAGAAACAGGCTTTTGTTTTGCCCTTGGCCTCACTGGGACATTCACATATGCTGCCCAGAGAAGTGACATGCTGGTAATTTGTTCAGCAAGGTTCAGAGCCCTTGGTGTGTTCACAGACCTTAATCTTTCCTTTAGTGACCACATCAGTAGACCATTAAAGGACATCATACCATCCTTTGTGTTCTGTCATCTTAGAGACCCCACAAGGTTGAGCATTGCTTTTCCCAAGAGGACAGTGAAATGCTTATCTACACTCTTGTGATTTTTTTTTTAAACCAGTTTATTGCACCTCTGCATTTTGGAAGCATTCCAGAATAGACTAGGCATGAGATNATTTTTTTTTTTAAACCAGTTTTATTGCACCTCTGCATTTTGGAAGCATTCCAGAATAGAGTAGGCATGAGATCCAGTTGATTCTAAATGCCTCCAAGAGAACATATAGATACTTTAGTGTGTGCTGAGATATCTCCCCACCCTCCATCTCAACACATACTAAGGTATCATCTCACTTTTTTCTGCCACTGTACCAGCTTCCCTTTAAATATCATACTGATTTTATTATCTCACTACATGCACTAAAACCCCTTCATGATCCTACGGTATTTTATCCTCCTAAGATTACACAATTGCACAGAATTTGCTTCACCCTCTGTTTCTATATGCGTAGTTATGCAGTGTGCCAAAAGACCCAGAGCTACTGAATCTCAGCCCTTAAGTTTAGAACATTGTAATATCTCAATAATAAACTTTAACTGCAGACTCTCATTTTCTTTACATAGGTGTTTTAAAACTATGAGATAGCAAATACTGCCAAGATTAGGAGCTGAATATACCAAACCAATCAGTTCACAGAGGTACAAGTTTTTCTGTAAATTTATCCTCCTAGTTTGTTTGTTTTTAACGTGTCACCCTCAGCACTTCATTCATCAAGGGCATTTGGGTTCCAGCTGCGTGTCCAGTCCCTATTTAACTCAGACCTTCTCCAGCTTACTGCATTGACAAATAAACAAACTTTGGATAAAGAACAGAAGCATAATTTCTTTCTAAATACCAAGGGACAAAATTGTTTGGGGTTTTGGGGTGTTTTGGGTTTTTTTAACATTCCATATTCCTACCTTCCTCAGTACCTGTTAGTACTGAGACAATTTTAAACTTTCATAACCTGTCCTAAGTCAGCAACAATCCTCAAAAAAAAGACAAAAGAATAGTATTTGAATGAAGTGTGAAAAACAAATCATCTAGTTGTTTGTCTTACCCCAGTGGGACCAGATTTGACTGATGTCATTCTATTGCTTTGAAGAAAGAACAATATTTAGCCATAAATGTATTACAATAATGCTACAAGTGGCAATAATGCTATGACTTAGAACTGGTATCTCTGTGAAAGAATGAGCTGCAGAGAAGCTTACATTCAATGCCTGGGGCTCCTAACATTGGGAGAGGCGCAAAGCTTAGAGAGCAACCGTAAGGCTACATTATTTTTCAGGCTGCAAATAATTAACTGAAGTGGGCTTTTTTCAAATCCTCTCCTCACAAAGAGCAAGGCTTTTGAAAAGCAACTTCTTTCTACTTTTAGAAGAGGTAGTTGGGCAATACATCTTTAATTTTTAAAGGCACCTGCCCTGCATAATAATCTGTGCACCTCACAAGCAACATTGAACCACAAAGCATTAAAATATACAGAACGGAAGTGGTCTACAAAATGACAGAATAAAGTCAAAGAATTACAGATAAGTTGGTGTACCAGACTAAAAACATGACTGAAAGAAATTGCCTTCCGAATGCTCATGAAAGAAACTAAACCTGCAACCCTTCTCATGGACTGAAAGAGAAGTACTGCACAACAGATGAGATGCAAACAAAGCAAAATACAGCTGTGTTGTCACTTCCAATTATGTATTAGCAACACCAAGCTGTTGGGTTGTTTAATAGCTGGTCAGGATACTAAGTACTGTGTTTTTAACAAATTTTGTGCACCTTATAAATCTGAACTTTGAGGTTCCCTAATGCCTACACTACAGGCAATATGAAAGAGACCTAAAATTTGCAAATGCAAAGCCAAAGGAAGAGAAGAAGCATGCCCAAAGTCTTTTCTATCATGTAATTCTCATGTATTTAATTGTAATCCCCCAGAATACATGTCATTAAACTCTCTAACACCATTGGGTTGGTGTATTTTGAAGTAAAATTACTTATGGCAGGAACTCAGAATAAAGAGAGGTTTCTCTCTTGCTCTACTCTTCTCACCAGCCCCTCTCAAGAATGGATAATTCTGGGTCATGGCAGGTTGAGGACAGAACGAAACCAAATTCGTACAAGAACCCAACTACCAACCAAATTGACAATTATATCACTGCTGCATTTTGCAAATATTCAAATAAAATATATGCCAATATATTAGACTGTCTTAGCAGACTACGTTGCAGAAGGATAAAAGCTGAGAAAAGATTCCTCCGATATTGAAAAGTAACCCTGATCACAATTGATACTGGGTTTTCTCAGGAGTCCCCAGCTCATTCTTTTTCAACCTACATTCTTTCTCCACCTGCAGCTTTTCGCACCAGACGTAGGGAGCTTATGGGAAATGTTATTCTCTGCATATATCCTGCCAAAGCCAATAAGCATAATTTCAGTCTCTCCAGCGCTTACTGTCAGCCAATTTCTTGTAACCCAGTCTCTAAACTGCCATAATTCAATTCCCTCACACTGAAAATGTTTTTCAAAACCAGCAGTTGGAAAGAGATACAGCAAGGTATATTCAGCTAAGTACACAAAATACATCTCAGGAGGAAAAAATATACTGCCACTTGCATTTCTGATGTCATTCACTGGCCTGAAGGAATACAGGCAAAAAAGCCTCAAGATGCAGATTTTAAATTCCAGCCCTGATACCGTGATGAGATCTGGCAAATCTTTCCACACAGGTTTCAGTATTTCCGTAGGAAACCCAGAGGCCATGGGAGAATGTATTTCAGCAAGAACCTGGCATGGTTTCTTCTCTCACTGTCTCCCAATACATCCAGAATGTTTGTGATATAAGTGAGAATAACAGTTGACTCATTACATTTACTGAATACTCCCACATACTGAAGTGGTAAAAAAAAATATTAAGTTATGGAGATCCTGAATAATCACAACTGAAAACATGATGCTTACAAGGCATTACGTACAGCTGCAGCACAGCACACTGCTAAATATTTTTGGACTGAGCTTTGCCATGTCATTTTTCTTGCTCTGAAATGATAAATTAATTGAAAAAACAGAATACAGAAACCAACTGAAAGCAAAGGGCCTGCAGCAAGTACACTCAAAAGTTGCTTTTTGAAAGTAAATAAATACTGTAATGATGAAAACAACTCAAGTGTAGAAGTCTGCATTCAACAAGCGCTTTATTCTGTTTTAAAATAGTTTAGGACAGAAATAGCTTTTTTCCTGGAATTCAAATCTCTTAGATAAATCCCACGCATCTCTAGTTCAAAAGGGAATCAGCTCTTAATGTACAATAGCGGTGTTACCCCTATAGTCTTCCTTTCGTATTCACCCAACAACTCCAATACAAAGAATGCATCATACACCCTCCAAGTGGACAGGAACAGAGGAAACACTCCCTCAAATACTAAGACATGCATGGATACAAAGTAAATATAGCTAATACAGTAACTTCTTACTTGATGAATTCAGAACAAATCTGCCCAGAAAACTGAAGTATATAAGCTTATATACAAAAGATATAATACTCTTTTTTGAATAACAATGTTCAATCTAGTTACAGTTTGCACATCCATTCTAACAAAGAAGACTAATAGCAGAGTCATGGAACAAAGACAACATTTCTTTTCCCCAAGTTGTCCACACAGGCCTAATGCTGGACTCCTCTCTTTGCCCTTAGCATCTTCTGTCCCTTCTCACTGGACATGGGAAGACTAATCACAGTCGTTCCAGTCATAGCCTCAACAGGTTCACTGAGAACCAATTCTGACTTATAAATCACACTTTCAGGTCAGCTGGGAGCTCTGCAGGAAGAAACAATGCTCCAGCTCTCAGCCAGGCTTAAACTGCACTGGTAATGCAGCGTCCTACATATTTTAAATAGAATCATAGTGTCTAGTATTAGGACATATCCATGATTCCTATATTCCCACCTAGAGCACACTGCTGTACTGAACAGCCTATTTAGAAAAAGCAAAACTGTCTTCAATAATCAAGCAATATGTTATATTGACCAACGATTATTCATCAATACATACAACGAAAAATTATACATCTTGGGGAAAATGGTGTCATATTACTAGGGATTTCCAATATATATAATTCCTATAGGAAAATATATGAATTTTATTATGATGTCTTCAAAATCCAGAAGCATAGCAGTGAAAACAGTAGTGTTTTTGTAAAACAGTATTGTTTTCTAAAATCTAAGAACATGGCAAAATTTTTCGTGTTACATACTTAAAGTTTTTCTGCACATTGGATGGATATCTTCAAGGGCACACAACCATCCTCACAGCCTTCCATTAATGACTGAAACTTAACAAAGCATGCAATACCATTTTGCTAGTGTTTGAATTTCAGTGTGAGAGGAGCATATACATTCAAAACGCAGAGTTCTGCAGCTCACAAATGAAGACAGAAGAATCACCTTCAGTGTATGAAAGTCTAGGCAGAGATCATGTTTCTTTTTCCTAAAAGAAGCTTTACTTATAGGGAGATAAAATAATTCCAATAAGGAAATAAATGGTTTCTATTTGTCTGAATCACTATGATTGAAACTAAAGACATCTTTTCTCCATATGCAGTAGAATGGAATTCAAATTTGAATAATACATTGCCAAAGTTCAAATGAATGGATGTATTTCACAACGACAGTGTGGGCCCTTACTGTTTATCCCTCTCTACGCAGACCATGGCTTCAGTTGGATACTTACTTAACTACGCTGTGATGCATTTTAAAAGGTGAAAGGTGAAAGTTATCACTGCATGTTACTGCCAACTTACGAATGTAAAGAATACTACAGACCTGTGCATAACACAAGACACTCATATTGAAAGAATTCCTGAAAATATTAGTGTGAGCCAAGCACTGAAAAGTAAATTCTGTAATGAAGTTATTTCTGTTCCACAACAAAAGATCCATCAATTTTTGTTGATCTGAGGATAACAAACAAGATCCTGTGGGATGATGGGAAGGGATTATGTTACAGAATCACCTGAGACACTTCAGACAGTTTTGGCCTCTTCATCTTCTGTCTAGAAAAGACAGAGACTACCTATGTTCAGAAATAAACGGGAGTGGTAAACAGAAAGAAAGAAGAAATTCAGCACGTATATTATGAAGTAAAGTTAACCTTCTGGAAGTCCAAGGGAGCAAAAACATACTTTTGATCTTTTTCCTCACCTGCACTAATACTTTGAGTAAACAAACACAAAAAATTCAGACAATAAACACATAAGATTGCCAAATATTGCTAGTTTTAGTTACTGTTTATACTGTACTAGAAAAAAGACAACATACACTATGAAATAGGACTGAAATATCATGGAGGATAAGGGACTAGCAGCAAGAAAAAGAAAAAACAAAAGCAACTCCCCCCTCTTACCCACTTCCCCCCTAATATATAGAGAAGAATCTTTTGTTAATATATGAGCAGCTGACTTCTGAAGAATGAGCCAGAGTTCAAAAGTGTCAGGTAAAGGAGGAGATAGCAGAACATAGGTGCTAAAACCCACATATTAAATACATGGGATACATTTCCTTTAGCAGCCTTCTCAACAAAGACACACAGAAGAAAGGTGATGCGGAGTGGCAAACTATCACCACAGGAACCACGAAAATACCGCTTTTAAGTTTGCTATTCAGGAAAAATATTGTTTGGCATAGTTGTTATAACTAGACAAAGTTATAAGTTCAACTTATATAGAGAGAGTTCAAAGAGAATGTTCAAAAGGTAAGTTTCATGAACAAATAGATCTGTAATCAAACTGTTTAGGCCTGCAAAGAAGCATGCTCTCTCTCATACACACACAGATGTGCATATCTGCCTATGCACAGCTACCTCATATCTATAGATACACACATGCTAACATTTCATAAAGCCTGGATACAAATTTACAGTAATCTAAGGTGTAAGGCCCTCGAACCAGTACAATACATAGGCATACTTTTACACAAACATCAAGTACTTCCCAGTATTTTTCCAACTACCAAGAAAATACTGCTGTATCTGTAGAACACCAGATTCATATGAGAAAGAGCACTGAAATTTTATGTCATGAACCAGCTATTTGGACACTTTCCAGCTCACCAACCTGTCACACTGAATAACTTCCATCTCCCTGTAGGCACTCAAGCATTTCTTCAAGACAAATTTCTCAGTTTTAAGTACACTTGTCTTTGCAAACTAACATTGAAAAAAAAATCCAACTTGTGTACTATATATATGTAACTGAATTCATTCACTTAAGAGAAAAGTATGTGCTGTATCTTAACTCCTGACAGTAAACCTTGTATTAACAATTTCCAATATACGCTCCAAAAGAAATATTGAGATAGAAAAATTTTCTAATTCACGAAGCCTTTTGTTCCAAAACAGCCAATGGAACGTATCATCTCTTCAAAGGAGATGGTTGAACTTATTTTTATTAGAGTAGAATAAAAGAATTTCAAGTACCATAGTTCTGAAAATTTTATTCAGAAATATGATCATAATGATTTTATCTTTCAGTGCATCTTCAGCACTTCATGTGGAATGGCATTGTATCATCTCGAAGTATAGCCAAATCACACTCAATTTTCATTCCTAAAAACTTGCTTAGCTGAGTCGATTTTTCTGCTGCAGTAAATATCGCAGCATCTTCTCTACCCAGTCTCACCAATCTGAAGTAATTTTCAGATCTTGCTGCAATATTACTCAGAGATAAAATCCTATAATCTCTTCCAGCACTGAAACATTCCCTTTCTGAAGTCAGAAGCTTACATCCTACCCTGTATTACTTATCTGTGTTAGACCCTCCTCTCCTTCCCCTTGATCCCACCTTGAGGTGGTTCACAAAACCCACCAGCAGGATTTGTAAAAGTTCATGCCGCTTTCTTCTTAGGTCCTCATTTCTTAAGTGCTCAAGCAACGTTCATTCAGCATTACCAAAACCACTGCAGTAGGGAACATTTGAGCACATACAGGAACATACACAGAACTCTCCTGTGGCAGCGCACGCAATCAGAACAGTGTATTCTGTGTATTGGCCAATGAGAATAAGTAATAGAATACTACACAAGACAACCTGTGCACTGGAGAAAACTCCAGATACCAAACTATGCTACACAAATTATTCTGTCTCTTATAATAAATGCATTTACCTTCATAAATAGCTTTTTGCTTTATTCTGTGCGACTCAAAGCAGTAAGACTCCTTGTGATCAATGATTGGCCCCTTTACAGAGGCTATTTTAAAATCTCCCTCAGCAGCTTCATCTTTCCTTTTCTCTGCCAGCTTTTTCCTCTGCATGACAATAAGCTGCAAATTTGCACTTTTGGGGGATTGTTTTTACTTTATAGGCTCTGCATCTCTCGCCCATTTTCATCTGAAAATATCCCCTTCAGAAGCCTCCTTGCTGTTCATCTATAATTTTCAGTACATTTCTATTCATTTCCTGCTGCAAGAAACGTTATCTAAAAAGTGTTTGCTAAAACTTCTTCCTTCTAGTCTTAAAGGGTTTTTTCAAAAGAGACAACCCTTTTGTTTCAGTGCCAATGAGATTCTGGAAGAAAACTTTGTGAAATCACCAAGATTTGCATATCAAGCCATCCACCGCATGACAGACTGCCCTTGCTCTATGCTTTTTGCTACCAACAGATACCTGTGATCGCCATCTGAATGGTTGCTTCATAAAAGGAAGAACTTGAGTCTCATTTGAGTCTGTGACAACCTCGAGTTTGGGACATTTGCAAGTTAAAGAAGAGTCATGACTGGAAAGTAATTAGACTATGGTGATTCATGTTAACATTAGCGCATAAAGCTGGTGGCTGTCTCTGGCCAGTAAATACTGAAAAGCGATATAGAGTGTCTAACTAAGCTGTCAGAAAGATACTATATGTCTTCTGAACATTAAAACCTCGCCATTTCAGAATTTTGCCATTTTGAAATTAAGCTCTAAGCTCTAACTGAATAAACATACCCACCTTTTTAAAGATCAAATTAGCTGAGGTATTGTGAATAAAATCACCACAGAAACAAAACTTCACACTAAAGAGGCCACATCAAGGAAAATAAAGCTGTACTTGGCTGGATTTTGCAGGGTTTGGGAGTGTGCAGTATTTTTCCTCTAAAGGCATATGTACTGGCTTTTTATGCAAGATTTTTGAAAAGTGAAGCTTTCATGCAGAACAATACAAATGGAAGCCTAAAAAGTTCTCTCTGACTTTGCTTTTTATTCCTTTTCGTTTTTTAAAAGCTCCAAGAAAATCACCCAGTTTCTACTTATGTTAGAAAGATACCTCCTGACAACAGAGTTTTTTTCACCAGTCCATCTGTCCTGACTAGGGAGAAATAAATTTAGAGTCAGCAGAAATCCGTGGCTGCATCTGCAGTGCTTAACTGAACCCTCAATGAAGTAGTGGGAGCTCCCCACAGCTACCTCTTTGCCCAGGTGCTAGGCACAAAACCAGAGTACACACAGCTGGAAACAGAAGACTAAGACTGTGCCAAAATGTGGGCCAACGATGTAGAAGATATTTGGCAGCACAGATGCAAATAGTGAAAGAAAACCTCAAACTAAAAGAATTAGTTTGAGGACTCTCACAATCCATTCTTACAGCAACGTTATTAGCAGGGCAAGTACTGCACAAGGCAATCGCAACGGTTAAATCCAAGAAACAAACCGAAGCATATCATAGAAGCAGCTGTACTTCAGTAACATCATAATGAATAAAATAATAAAGGACATCTACAGAGAGAACAGAAATGAGACATCTATGGAATTTTCAAGACAGTCCTTTGCAGACCCTAATAAAAACTTGGGGGCCAAAGTTCAGTTTGTTACTGTTAACAACTAATTCAACTGCTAATTATGTCTGTAACCTAACAAATATAACTGGTATATCAAGTAACTGGGATACGTTTTTGTCTGTACTTTATCACAAACGCTTTTGACAACCAGTAAAAATGTTCTCAGATATGACAGGAACTAATAGTACCACCCCAGCAAATTCTGGAGTAAAGCTTTCCAACAGAATTGTTACACTGACCCGAACAGCATGTTATGTACCACAGTGGCTAATAACACCTATCTGAAGAGATATTGAGTGGTCTGGGCCCAAGATAGCCAGTCATTACATACAATGATGATCATAGTTCACAATTTTGTTTCTCATGTGCACTTCAGCACTTCATGGGCATACTTTTAAGAATGACTTGGACTCTTAATACTGCCACAAACATCAACCATTCCAGTTACCTCCAATCTGGAAACTGTAACACTGTGAAACTAATTGGTGAAAGTGCCAGATGAAAGATAGCACCTAATAGCAGTGTCCATACTACAGCTACAGCTGGTGACTGAACATTGGAATTAAATACCACCTTTTCAAAATGCAGACGTGGCATGCAACTCCAGACCTATAGATTGTGGTGAAACTGACAGCAGCAATCCGTATACCAATTCCTTAGTCTGGAAATGTTCCATTGCTGGTTCAGACTGGGGAAGCCTATGGAGTTGACAGGGCACTCATGAAATGAGCGGAGCAGAACCATGCTACAGATGGTGTAAAAACACGTAACTGGATGTGGAAGGTTCAGACTGCAAGAACAGCTGAGATGTTTTTCTCACTTAACCTGACAAATACCCAAATCTAGCTCCAACCCAAAATAAGCGTACGGTAACATTAGAAAACACCCTGCAACCTGAGACAATGCAGGAAAAATATGCAGTGGAAAAAACTGTTCAGAAGCATTATGATGTTTTTTGCCTCATAAAATGAAAACTTCAAGTACAACTTTTATTTTTCTCCAAAACATTAACCTCGCAGTATTTACTAATAAGGTTACAAACTGCATTTAAAAAAAAAATCTGTCACTGATTAATTCAATAGTGAAAATGAATAATGTTTCAAAAATACTCAATAGACATTTTAGGATGAGAAGAACAAAGGAATGCTTTCCTGATGCAAAAGGCTAGGAAGTTTGCAATGAAGTACGAGCCTTATTTATTTTATCTTTCAAGCTACTCACATCAAGAAAATGATAGAAGTTGCTTATACAAGGGTATTCTACTATTCTATGATCGTTCTACTTCAGACTTCCAAAATCCCCCAATAACCTGATACTACTATACAAGAGCCTGCTATAAACATGAAGGTTACCTTAAATTAAAGGCGAAACTATTAAAAACCATTCTGCAGTCCACCGGACTGTGATGAATTACTTTCTAGCCTTACTGAACTTAGAAGTTTGCAGAAAATAGGACTGTAAACTCCACTGACGTTTCTTAGGTTATAAAAATGTAAGATGTTAATTATAATCCATCCTGGAATGACTTACTGTGACTGTTGCTTTAGAGGTTACCTTTGAAGGAATACTGAACAAAGAAAAATTTGGATAATAACATCAAGAATTCTGACAGTTACAGAACCACTAAATTATTAAATTGCTTTATACTTTTAGATTTTAAAGATTGCTTCCACTTTGGATAGAGTATTTTTCATCCCAGCTGTAAGCTTTACATCTCAAAAGAAACATATTTACCATTCTGTCTCATCATATTTTTGCCAATGTGCATGTTATAAAATTTGCATCACACTGAAAAGAAAGAAGGCAAAGCATCTAAACTTGACACAGGTCTGCGGATGGAAGGAGAGCAAACACAGTCAACTTCAAACTATTGCTTACATTTAGGCTTGGGGACAAGGGGAACCCAGTGCAGTTCAGCTAATGTTGTATTATTGTCACAAAAAGGCAAGAAAAGGGGAAAGGAGAGAATTTTTGTACCATCCAGTTCCAATGGTTTTAAATCCACCTCTAGCTCTCCATGCTATCTGGTGATGTATGGTTCACTTTAGTCTCCAGGGATTTCGGAAGCGTATCTAAACTCATCCTCAACATCTCTCATCATTTTGAGGAAAAAAGCCAACGCAGGTTTTATTACAAGTAGAGGTATGGCTACATTAAACAGCTGGGCCAACATCTATTGTCAAAGTTCTTGACAGAGAGAAAATGAACATGAAGACAACCGACGTCCAAACCAAAGCACTTAAAGCACATACTCATACTTGTTAATCAAAAAAGTTTCNCATCATTTTGAGGAAAAAAGCCAACACAGGTTTTATTACAAGTAGAGGTATGGCTACATTAAACAGCTTGGCCAACATCTATTGTCAAAGTTCTTGACAGAGAGAAAATGAACATGAAGACAACCGACGTCCAAACCAAAGCACTTAAAGCACATACTCATACTTGTTAATCAAAAAAGTTTCATATCAGACACGTATTTCCCCTTTTGAAAGGCAGAGGGGAATCTGTATATGGAATGAGTCCTCTGCAGTGTTTAGTCTGTCATCCAGCCATTAACAAGCACACAGTTCAGAATGGCTGCAACAGATGCAGCTTCTTGTCCCACCAATAGTTTAGGAGTATCAGAGAGATTTGCCACATGAAGGGAAAGTGACAGTCACACAAATTTCTTAGAAACTGAGGATCATGATTCTCCCACCTAGGAAATAGGTTATTATCAAACACAAACCATAATTAAATAAATCAAGATAACACTTTAAGATGAAAATGTCCATCTAGCTGCATATCATAGAAAACCTATATTATACAGAATAAAAACCAAATCAGACGTGACAGAACTACTCAGTCTGAATATATTATCTCACAGTTATTACAGCTCTGTCAGCTATCATTTTATCTAAAATGCTTGAATTCATCTGCTGTTTAATCTTTGTCAGATAGATCATCTGCTAAGTGACAAAAATTTAGAGCAAATCAGGAAGTTTGAAGTGCTGATGCTCAAAAATACAAGGTAAATTACACTATTCACCTTCCTGTTAAAAGTATACATAACATGCTTTTAGCCTAGTGACTTTATACATTGAAGAGGGTCTGTCCAAACTTGTTTTTCAAGAAATACTGGCTTTAATACACGCATAAAAGAAAAGCAAAATACTACAAACATGTCACACTTTCACTACAAGGAAAAACACTACTTTTTTTTGAGCAACCTAAGAAAATGGAAAATTAAGGTGTCAAACTGCAATTCAATGAGGTTGAAAACCATGTCAAATATGTAACTTTTTCCACAAACTGCAGAAAAACCCCAGAACCACCACACTCCTACATCTGCACGCTTCCAAAATCCCCACTGCCTTTTGCTACATGCTTTTTGACTTCAGGCAGTTTCCCATAATCTCCACTTATCCTTACCAGCTGCACTGCTCTACCCACAGCTTCAGTCATTAAACTGAAATATGAACCAAAAAACGTGTTTGAACCAAGAAATCAGGAAAGCAGAGGCAGGAAAGATGGAAAAATATATATGAAAAAATATAACTCTTGTGGTGAAATTTCCTCTGCCTGGCTGGCTAACTAAACTGTGTGTGCATTTCTAAGAATTCAAAACCACAATCTTCAGGGTGGAAAACCAGCCCCATTGCTGTTTGATGTAGCAGGCTCTGCACCTTAGTCTTTTCCAGGCAATTCACTTATTCCACCTTGAAATACAATTACACCAGAGCCAGAATAAATTTACACAGGAGAGTAACGATCACCATTAGGATGTGTGTGCGCAGAGCATGTAGAGACTTTAAAAATCATGAGTTGCTTTAACACTATAAGCCAAGCATAAAAGAAAAAAAAAGCAATCATATCTATCAGATTCACATACTCAAAATATTGAAAAGAGGAGCATGAAATATGCACCATTTAAAAATAACTTTAACTATCAAGCACCTAATAGGCCACTTGCTTCAACAACCAGTGAACGAAGAGACTGGAACAAATCCACACTGCTAATTAAGCAAAACAACCAAGGCACGAGGCATCTCCTCAGGACTGATGAGCAGCTGGCCAGGGAAGGGACAGGGAGGAAGAGGCAGAGGCTGGATAGCTGCATGCAATGTCACAGAACCCTGGCAGACATTAAACCCCAGTAAGTTTCTCCTATCACAACTGTTGTTATTATTATTACAAGACATAAATTTAAAACTGACATATGCTTTTTGTTACGAGTGACATAAGTTAAATTAACACATTGAAAGCACTTCTATCAAATAGAACCTTAGAATTTTTCATACTTCAGTCAATGTGGAATAACCAACCAGCAAAACAAGACCTGTAAATTGCTGTACCAGAAAAGAATGGAGAATTATATCCTGGCCAAGGGAAAATGTTATTTAAACTTAGTAACTGGCAATGTTACACTAATTGTTAATCTAAACACAGACACATACAACACATTGAAATTCACTGGTGTAGGTTTTCAATCCAAATATTTGAGCATTCCTTTCTATATATTTTTTTATTTCAGCTCTATTTAATATAAATAACAGCATCACAACTTCCATTATAGCAATTCATATGAACCCCAGACTACTGGATGCCAAGGTAGCTAAAACTCATACAGAATTAAAATAGCAATTTCCAAATTAAGAATGCAAGAATCTAGCTCACATGCCTCTATCGCCAAAGTAGAGAGCCCTCCTAAAACCCTTAAGGGCTTTTTACTTGTATTTGAAACACAAAGGATTAGATTTCTAAAGCGTCTTTCTGAATTTAATTGGACAAGTATAACTTTTAAAGTAGTCCATCTGCCTGGAGCACAGCAGCCGTGATGGGAAGTGGAGAATGCTACTGCAATATTTGGATAAAGTCTCAAACAAAACTGTAAAAAGCCTCCAGTAATTAGTGGATGATGTGAGAATTCAGAACTTGGCATTGGAACATTATTTGACTTGTTTATTGTGTATACTTGTTTCCAGTGAACAAGCAGTACAGTGATTTAAGTGACTTAACGCTAGCATATCATGAAAGTAAAATTTGGTGTTAATGTACATATTTGTTTCCTCGATATCTTACACAACATTTCTCTCTGCAGTGAAGTCATCCAACACTAATTTTCTTCTAAAACTTAATGATAGAATAATATTGCATTATTACTTTGCTTAAATTATATTGCATTGCATAAATGTTACATGAGGCTACATAACAGTTTGCTACATTCTGTAACAAGATCTTTCCCACTGCACCCATCTCATCAATTCTTGTAAATTAAATATGGTAAAGTTTGTGTAATGCTTAAATAAAAGGTACACTAAGATAATGGAAATAGTAAGGCTAATGAAACCACCAGTGAATTAACAGGGAATAGGATTAATAGTAAATTAACACTATGTTGGGAATTTAGCCCCAGTCTTAAAAATCACCATAATCCTAGAAGCAAACTATGTTGGATTATTAAAATTCCCATAGACTATTTCCTACGCTTTGGATAATTTTTTCCTCTTATCCCTATTCCATTCTAGCAGCTGGTTTTATATTTAGCATAACTTATTACAAATATGTCATGGTTTGGGCTAGACTGGCCATTGTAATTCACTGAAAAGTAAAATTACTGAACAGAAAATTGGTTCTGTTTTACCCCAAACCAGGACAAAATGCAGCAAAGGTATTTTACATACAGGTACATCTCATGAGTAAGTTTTGAAATTCAGGACTTAAAGTCTGCTACTAGTCCAGCACTACTTATTGTATATACCAAATTTTGGCTCAAACTATTCTCGAATGATTTGCGTAGGAGAATTCACGTTTGTAAGGAAGTCTATCACACAGATTATTTGGCTAAGAAACAGCAAAACTATCCTTAACACTGTAGAAACCTAGAGTGAGAAGTCCTGGCTAAAATGCACAGAGGTTAAATGTCCGTAATTTGAACAAACTATATACGGCATATATAGGTCATATATATGGTCTATCTCAGGAAGCCATAACAAACCTAAATTTGTAGCAGAAAGGCTGCCAACAAAATCCTATCAAAGAAATGTACATTTTGACATCTGAGGCAACAACATTAGTCTTGGCCTATGTGATTGCTAGTGATATTTGAAGCTCTCTAGTCACATGGGTGAAGTGCAACACTTAGTTTTCACTTTTACTGCATTTATATTGTCTTACTGCAGCTCTAGTACATCACATGTTCGTTAGCAATGCATCGTTACATGTCTTTTCCATACCCTGTTGTGCCACTGGTCAACACATCATAGCACAGGGGTTCATATTCCAGGAAAGAGGAAACAATACCCCCTGCACAACTCTTCAACCAGTAAATCGTACCATTCAACAGCCTGGGTGCGACTGCCTAGCTTAAAGGAATCATCCATGTGTACACTTGAGCACAAAAATTTACAAACAACCCATCCTGCTACATCCATAATCTGCATTTGGAGTGACAAATCATTAGCACTTCAAATTTCACTAATAATACTGGGTTTATAAAATAAATACAGCAAACTTGAAAGTATTCAGCGCTCATTATACCTTAACCTACGAATAAGATGTCTCTGTGGCAAACATTCTCATAACTGAAGTGGCACCTGTGACAAATGGGTCAAAGCTTTGGTTTTTTGGGGTACAAAAAAGATTATTCGTTATATTATACTTGAAAAAGACTAAAATACTTGCAACTAAAATTTTGGTAACAGCTGGCTCCATAATAAAATATGTTCTCTTACTTTCCCCAGTCTTCCCAATGAAATACACGGTCGTTATGACTATATTATTGTCCTGTCTTTCAGAAATGTACGCTTTAGTGGTCACTCAAAAAGTTTAATGTTTGTTTTTTCATTATGAGCTCTGGATAAACATGACAAACCACAGCTTTACAGGTCAGTCTCCTGCTTGCAAACTGAGTAGAACGCTCTACATGTATGTGCAGCCAATTTCAGTCTTGATTCCCACATAACTGATACTGCATAGGAAAGAGATTCTATCTCCCCAGGAAAGGTTCCAATTGCATTTTAAAATACCAGGATAATTTATTTTTCCTTGACCAAGAGTTATACTCAAATCTGAATCCTTTGAAATGAGCATCTCTTAAAAAAATAAATAAAAAAGAAATCTATGTTTTGTTTGAAGCTTAACTTGCCTCCAAATTAGGAACTCATGTTTGTATTGTTCAGTTTTTTTTATATCTCCTCCATCAGAAGATCTAATAGCCATTTTCAAATCTGAAGATTTAAGTCCTATATTTGGGACCAGATTCAGGCCTGCCCATGAGTACTGCTCAAAGAGAAAACTACTGCTCTGAGTATTTTAGATCTGGTTTTGGTATGTTTCATATGAAGAAAACTTTAGGCACTTAAAAATTACAAAACATTTTTCAGTTTCTGTACAAGTATCTCACTGTCAAAGTTACAAACCCACTGCAGATGAAAACTTGCTAGGAGGCAGCAGAAGAAAATTACAGTGTTTGGCAGTTTGTTCACCTACAACTGTTGTCTTTTTACTTTTAGGAAACATTTCCTGTTATTCTGCATTTGCTGGTTATCCTGCTGGGACCACTCTTCTGACGCCAAAGTATTTACAGAACTTCCCCAAATGAAACAGTCCCTTGGATATGACTGGCCTTGTACCTGCATGAACTGAAGTAACAACTACAATAACTTCTCTCATTGAAACCCACTGGATGCTGTATTTTCGCCTGGTCAGAAGTGGTTACATTTTCTTAACTGTTTGGGAAGATTAGTTTCGTTTCCAACATTAAAAAGATGGCTGAAGAAAAACTCTCTTTGACGAAAGCAATTCAGCTTCGTATTAACGGATATATTCCATCAGTAAAACTATGCATCAGAAACNTGTTTCCAACATTAAAAAGATGGCTGAAGAAAAACTCTTTGACGAAAGCAATTCAGCTTGGTATTAACGGATATATTCCATCAGTAAAACTATGCATCAGAAACGAAAATATCCCCAAAAGCTATTATGCTTGTTGGTTAGACAACATGCAAATAAAACAGATGTGACTGGTCCATCATAAAAAAAGCTGGATCACTAATGGAGAGCTGACTGTCAAATAAGAGCCGTTAGGAAAGCCATAGACTCAACCTCACCTTTAAATTAGTTAACTAAGCATAACGGCCTGTTGCAATTTTGTAATACGAAGATGTCGTTAGCTTCAGAACACAAGGATTACTTCATTCCCTAGCTACAAGAAATCTTTCCTTAAATTTGATATTTAATTTCTTTTTCTTAGCGTTTGGTGTAATCCGCGATTCAATTTGCAAGAGCATCCCTGAAGACAGCATGTCAGTTAAAAGTATATGCAATAACAAAAAGAAGAATGAAAAGTTTAGCTTCTTCAGGAGTAAGGTATTCATTGGCACCTTAGAAATAATCTTAATATACAGTTCAAATGACAAATGAAATGGGTCGCAAAGAAACACGTTACTTACAGACTTTAAATTGCGATTCAATGGCCCAGCAAAACATGAAAATGCGCCCAGTGCTATTGAAAAGGAACAGTCTGGATTCAGCTGATTTTATGAGACAGCCACACCACCGCAGGACCAAATCTCAGCAAGTTCGATTCAAGGATGATGGTGTGAACACAAAGATGGAAATGGATACTAAGCCTGCCCAAGATACAGCACTCATGACCAGAAAAACAGAAATATTTAGGGATCACGATTTATTGCTACATCAATCTCCATCTTTTCCAAGGGCTCAGAAGGGGCTTCAGAATATTGCCATACAAACATCTCCTAGCCTCAGGAAACACTTCCCAGTTTTTAAAAAGAAAAAGCTGACAGTAAGCAAATCATTAACAGAAATGCCAACTGAGCCTGCAAATTCTATCCAAGTAAATGGCAATGTTTCAGAACAAGACGTTATGTCTTCTGATCTCTGTTATTTAAGAATAACTAATCATTTGGAAGACGAATTTAGGAATAGTGAGGTGGACGGTCAGTTAAGTCAAAGACCNCTTTCAGAACAAGACGTTATGTCTTCTGATCTCTGCTATTTAAGAATAACTAATCATTTGGAAGATGAATTTAGGAATAGTGAGGTGGACGGTCAGTTAAGTCAAAGACCATCAAAAGCACAAAGCAATGGACTTATCCACTCAGATGATTTATCAGCATCAGAGAAGACAACTGTTTCTACACAGGTGCCTGAATACATACATGTGAGTTTTCCACAAGACAGCAATGTTTCTGTGGATGCACCAGCCGCAACTATGAATTTAAATAATTCACTGCATTCTTCTACTGTCATAAATAGTGATGAAAATAATGAAAACAGCACGTTGTCATCTAACTTTGAAACAGTATACCCTTGTCTAAGCAATTCTACTAACTGCAGGGAATGTAATCCTCATTCTGACTCTTGTGAAGCAGATAAAAGTGATTCTGAGTCACCTGTAGCCAGCAAAGATGCAAGCAGTAAGGAAACTACTCCATTATCACCTCCATCAAACCACAGTTCATCTCCTTGTTTCCTCAGAGACTATCAACAGGCAGGAGAGCACAAAACAGATTCCAGCTGTGTGACATTAACAAATGATGATCACACAATAATGTCACGGACCGGCAGTAACACGTCAAAATCTATTCTGTCATGTAATACTGAAATCGAGAAAGATTCTACCCAGTCAGATGTTTCCCAGTGTAACAGCTGTTTAGAAGGATTTCACATAAAGTCTTATCTGCCAAGGAATGAAATAAAACCACAAACCAACAAAGAGATTAGCGAAATCAATCAAATTCATTTGGCACATGGTGAACTCTGTGCCCTACAAGGCAGGCTGCAGTCTGTAGAGGAATCCTTGCAGTCGAACCAGGAGAAGATTAAAGTCCTTTTGAATGTAATCCAAGACCTGGAAAAATCCAGAGCCCTCAGTGAAGGGTATGGTGCATTTTAATATTAGTAATTCATCAGAAGTGTAAAGTAGATGTTAGCATTCTTTTAACCTTTGCTACTGGGGAAAAAAAAAATATCTTTCCTGCGATATTTAAAGATGAGTTTGCAAAAAGGATATTTTGTGCCCTTTTCCTAGTATTTGGGCCTCGGCAGAGAAGCAAGTCTCTTCATAGTTTGGCTTTAGCTGACACTGCCTTTACTCAACCCAGTGAGACACATAGTTTATTAACTCCCTTTTTTATTTACATTTATGGTGTCAGATACAAAGCCACTGACACCTGAGAGTTGGCAGTCTCCATCTAGCTAAAATCCGTATGCAGTAGAACTACAAAACCCAGTGGTCTAATGTTCTAACGGAGTACAACAGAATGCTATGGCAAGCCAACTATCTCCAGCAACTAAAAACTAGCAAGGTCAGATATGCATTTAGTGCCAAAGCAGTGCTATTGCTGAAACAGTTTATATCAGCCAAAACATGCTTCTGTTCAATAAATTATTACGGCCTTCATAAGCAAAAAAGTATTAGTGGCTAAAGCATAGCATCTGCAGATATTTTGGGACCATGCTGCTACTTACATTTCATGATACCACAAACAACATAGCTGCTTCAGGGGAATGACTTAAGAACAGCAAAAGGCACAATGCCAGTAAACTTCAAGAGCTTCAGGTGGAGGTAGGTGCTTAAAAGGGATTAAAACTATGAACATACAGCAGGTAAAGATTGTGGGCAAGAACTCACTTCAGAATCTCAGATTTTAGAATGACTGCTTTTTGCACTATAAGTTTTAAATATTTTAAATATTTCTATGCTCAAAACAGGTTTTAGAATATTCCTAATAATGCTTTCCAAACCATTAACAGCAGCTCCTACTTACTGTAAATGCATCTAGGATACATTTTACAGTTCTATTTTATGATAATGTAGTATACCCATCAAATAACTTTTGGCTTCAAAAAACCCACAAATAAATCTTTCTAAATATCAAGAGAATAAAGGTTCCATTTTACTTTATTTTTTAAAGAAAAAACAACATGAAGTCTATGCTATCATACATTTACTTTTATACTTAGCACAGCTAGCTTAGGCATTTAGAATAATCATTTATGCACAACTGGTTTGTGTGTAAAACTGCATCTGTCATTTTAAAATCAGATCATGTGTATCAATAGTATTTACTGACTACAATTAAGGAATAAGTCCTATAATCTTCCACATTTACACAAATTCTGCAGACATTACAAAAAGAAGGCTGCATTGATATTTTTGTGTCGGTTCAATTGCACAGAAATAGCACTGAACATGACACTGACTTGCTCAGGTGACTCAGCACCAGGTCTTTGCACTTGTTCCCAGGTGGACAGAAAAGCTTTGTGTGGCTCCGTAAAACCTGTCAAGATATAACTGAAGCCAGAGTTTTATAGGCCCCAATTTTCTTACAAGTTCTGAAGAAAAATAAATCTGTACTGAAGAATTCTCTCTTTCTCAAAGTATTTTATCTAGGACTTGAAATTACCTTCTTGCATTTCTAATGAATAATTCTCCAACTCACACTCCAAATATGAATTTACACTCATTAAAAAAATTAAAACAATATAAATCAAGATAACATGTAATTTTACTCTGTACAGATTACTTTTTTAATCAGGAAACATTAACCAGTAATGTCCATCTGGCTGTTAGCATGAAAATACTTCAGTTAGTTTCCACTACACCCACATAAATTTTTATTCCATGTAACAATTTCTCCGTATAATTCAGCTCCAACCATCTTCTCTCAGAGTGTTGCTCTTAGTAATTTTTCTCTATTGAAAAAGCCCAGACAATTTTCTAGCACCAACTTTAGTTAGCCTACACACAATAGACAAAATCCAGGTAGACACACCGATAACAAAAAAAAACAAAACCACTTATAAAACACCAAAACCCAAAAGTTTGGTCTAGAAGCAAGATCCAAGGCTGGCGCAGGGAATCCCAAGTATGTGTCAACCTTAAGCAATCACTTGTCTGTAGTATATTTCATACAATTACCATCAGAGTATGGTTCTTTAGGAAATTACAAAGAAAAATAACCAATCCTTCTCCCCTGCATATAGTTAGGTATGAGAGAGCAGACAAGTTTCAATTATGTTTGGAAAGCTGACCATTAAGAAGAGTAACTTGCAGCGAAGCACAGTCAGATTATTCAGCAATGTTTATAGTCCATTTTTGTTCAGTTACCACATGGTCAGGAACAAAAATTTTTCCAAGTATCTTTAGGTTTCACATTGAGATTCAATGGTAAGCTTCAATCCACCTCGCTAGAATCCTCTAGCAGTAAAACTGAGCATTCCAAGTACTTGTGGAGGTAGCACAACAACGCATGTGACCAACCTCCACTTCAATTCCAAAAGCACTCAAAATTATTTAGGTACCAACTGAACTTCCCTAATTCAAATAAAACTCATTAAATAAGTGTTATGCATCCTTCAGACGTAATAAGCCACCCACCTCAAATTGCTTCTACTACAGATCTCTCCATCATAAAAATAATTCCACTCTACTTGGTGTTAAGTATGAAAGTCACTTCTCTTGTTTTCTCAATACTCCAACTTTGTATACTATCAGCAGGAAAAATGACTTGTTTATACTCAAGTGAGAAAACATAAAAACCAGAAAGAACAGAAAGCATAAAGGTAGAGATCAGATTAATTCATCAAAAACATGGATATTCAAATACTTTAAAGTATGTTTATAAGAAGCCGTCGCATGTCTAAGTGTTTAATTCATAACAAGTATTCATGCAAGAACCAACAATCTTAACAGCATAAAGTAGGAAAGATGCAAGACAAAAAACCATAAATCAACATGGGGTTTGGGTTTTTTACATCAAACTTCTCATTTAGAATTTGACACTAGAATTTTTAGTAAGGATAACAGAGGTGAACAGAATTACTTTTATTCATGAAAGATTCAAAGATCTGTTAACGTATCTATAAACACACATTACATGAACTACTGTCTATTACAGGCGTAACTTCTATCACACTGGTCAAGACCTCAACAACTGCAGCACCTGTCAGAACACCGCATGTATCATTTACAGGTACTTCACTCCTTCACACAATTTTGTATTGTCTATATATCTCAATGTTTTGCTCACAGCTATGAAAGGTCTCAATTATTATTACTTAGTTTTTAACAAAAGACCAAGTGGTATGTGTGATGTGGTTGGTTTGTTTTCCCAAGTAGAAAACAATTAATACTGGTGTTATCGGAAAGAGATACTGTACTTCTGAGAATTCAAATAGAAATTTCCCACTAACATTTCACAGCATTATCATTACTAGCATGCTTTGAGAACCTTCAATGTCTTTTCTGATGATGAAATTCCCTTTCTGTGTGACATTTTTAAAGCTAGGATTTCTGTAATAAATTTAGATCTTGGAAAAGATAAACACTCAATTCTCCAAATGCCGGAAAGCCATAGCTACAGTTCATGTTTATGCGCAAAACAAAAACAAAACTCCCACACTTCTCACTTCAGTAAATGTTTATTTGTTATTATTTTGAGAGAGCACAATTTGAGTGTATGTTGCTCTCAAATTAAACCACAGTTTATGATAAACTCTCATGACCAAAAGCTTTGTAGTACTGTGTTCTGGAAGCTGTACATGTTTCAAATGCTGTGTCTACACAAACACACTAACAGCCTTCAGCTTGCCAGCCATTACCCAAAAAGCCAGCAGGTACAAAGGCTTGGTTATACTGCGCACACAGCTGTCCACTTCCCCCAATTTATAAACACATTATCTAATCTCTNGCACACAGCTGTCCACTTCCCCCAATTTATAAACACATTATCTAATCTCTGCAACCTCAGTTATGGGGCAGAAAACACACATCTTCAGTTATTTGATTCTGTAAGATTCATTGGGCTCTTCATAGAATATTAAGTAACATATTGCACAAATGCAGCATAAAGGGAGCTGGAGCTCACACTTTGCCATTTTAGCTCCTTTCCAGTACTGCCATACACTGCAGACTTAAGAGAATGAAGTGGAAGATGAGTGCACGGTCAAAATGTGCGTGTGGCATCTTAGGCCTCATTTGGGGAGGTAGAGAATATATATTCAAACTAAAGGCAGTGGAGAAATTATAATGCTGCTATTTTAATCCTGTCTTTTTGCATTCCTTTTTTTGTTAGGGATACTGTACTTAAAGGACTTTGCAGCTGATGAGCTAATTAAATTGCATGCTCGTTTTCCTTGCTATAGATACCACATTTCTGATGTGTTGTACTGTTTTATAGTTTGGGTTTTTTTTTAAAAAAGCCCAGTGGAAAACGAACTTGCCAGTCACATATTGTGAAGATCAGCTACTGAAGTTAGACATTATGCTGCAAAATTAAGAAGTTGATTTGAAACATCTCCTAGAGTTTTTGTATCCCTTTGAAGATATTCACATGTATTAGTATTCCAGAGGTTTCAGATATTTAGACATGTTTACATTTACAAAAGCAAAGGCTAAGAGAATTTATCTTTTAGGTTGAAAATTTTTCCTTTCTTTCAAACAATATTGCAGACCATTAGCTTTGCCAGTTTGTAAGCACTATGACTTTTAATTTTGTTATGGCTGTAATGAATAGGCTATATCCACATGGAAGAGTTTTTCACACCAGATTTTCTACATGAGCCAAATTTATTGAAGAGCTTACTAAGCTTGTTAGGTAAAGGCAGGGTTGGACATAGCATTGGAACCTGCTGTTCAACATACAACTCAGTCGAGTGCTGATGTCCTAAACCTCTGGTAATGAAATCTCAAAGTAATTGACATGTCACACATTAAACACCACGACTCCTGTCAGACAAAGTTGTTAGCCTTCACCACAGTCCACTGGATACTCCAGGACGTTACATGACTTATCAAAGAGCACAGGCTGAATTTGTATAAAAAGGAAGATTCAGGACAAACCAGATTTCCTTTACTTGGTCATTATCTCTGAACAAACAAACTCTGTGCATTTTTATTGGACTATACAGGAAAAGAGGTCACTCTCTAGAATTTATGTTCAAACTATGCTTTACCACAGGATGCCTTTTCTCTTCAGAACAATAAACTATGATGCTTACCCTGCGTTTTTAGTTTACACAGTTTCAATACTGGAAAGATCCTGAGCAACAAGCACAAGTATCTGATGGAAAGAATGGAGGAAGTAACAAAACATTGATGTGCCTTTTTTATTTACTAGGTAGTTTATAATAATGATGGTGCCTGGAGTCTTAAAGTGCAATGATTAGTAGAATGCATACATGAGAACACAGTTCATCTAAAGAGTTTCTAGTTCTAAGAAACAAAACAGGAGACAGCAAGGAAACTTAAGTGTTTTCACTTTACAGAGATGTTCCACAAGACGTGGTTATGAAAAAAGCATTCTGAGTAACTAATACTTGAAGTTCATAACAAGTTGTTAATTGACAGTTAATTGAAGTTGTTAATTAGACAACATTCTGAAAGAAGCAATTATTACCAATTTTTGCTCTAGACAAACCCATGCAATTCCTGTGTTTTATGCAGCCTAAAAGATCCATGCAAGTATTTTTCCCACTAATGTAGCATCACTGTTACAGAATCGAGTGTTTCATCTTGCTCCCCATTATCCTGCTCTTAAAGAACCTAAACTCATCGGTGATTCAAACACTGCAGAAGCAGAATGTTAGGTTACTGGCACTGACCCATCTTATCATGCGCATTTTAAGCAGTGCCCGAGTCAAACAATACACAAATCTCATATCAATCCGAGTGTGGATTACACCAACTGGTAAAGCAACAAGGAGCTTTTCGGTCTAACAGTGACCAGGTATACAGTGGCTGTAAGTTTAGCTTTATTAACCATCCAGCAGGGTTATGTGAAATGGCTTGGAACTTATCAATCTAGATCCTGTAAGGCAAATGTTTGCATTATAATAAACAAATGCAAGTAGCAACTGAAAACAAACAGTTATCTCAGAATACAAGGGACAGTATTAAATGAAGACTGAATTGACCTCCTGTCTCTATGGATAATAGAGTAGTTTGGGTTGGAAGGAACCTTTAAAGGTCATCTAG
>RSEF01000013.1:4303958-4337744 GCA_003993805.1 Himantopus leucocephalus | reverse complement strand
AAAAAACCAAAACACCTGCAATTGTAATTAAGGGAAAAAATGTTAAATATATTTTTATAAGCAAATTTTAGTTTTTGTGTTAATTATTTTGGTTTAGATTAAGGCTATATGCCTGTATTTTATGACTGGCTGCGAGACAAACTCAACTTGTTAGTTAAGGCAATACAGGAGAATTACTTTATTTTGTGTTGAGTAGTAAACAACTCAGATAATGTGCTTCCAGGACATTATTAGTAAATGAAAGACAATAGTCTTAGAAAAGAAAAATGAATTAGGTTATATAAGATCCCTATCAGCAAAAGTCATCCCATATGAGAATGCAATTCCAAGATATTCTGATGAATGCATAGAATCAAAGTAACCGAAAAAGACTAGCGTTTGTAGCAAACAAGCCCTGGTCTCAGCCTGAGCCTGCAGGTGCACTAGTATTAACATAAAACTGTAGTCATGCCTTCTCAACTTTAAAAACCCTCTTAAAACGATTTCACTAGAATGTTATACAAAATATGAAAACCCTCTATTATCTTGGGACAAAGAAAAATTTATTAAATGGCTATACAAATTCCAGATTATAAAATTAAGGCATCATTGCATAAGTTCAGTAAGCAAAATGAGCAAAGTGCTCATTTGAACATCAACAACTGATTGGCTAGGGAAAAGGAGAAAAAAAACACAAAAATCATGGAAGATAGTAATTGAGAAAAGAAATAGTCAAAGTAAAGTTTTATGTTGTAGTATTTGATGATCTACTCATTACTGAGTGCACTCTCAGTAAATTTGCAGATGATACCAAGTTGAGCGGGAGTGTTGAACTGCCTGAGGGTAGGAAGGCTCTATAGAGGCATCTGGACAGGCTGGATCCATGGGCCGAGGCCAGTGGTATGAGGTTCAACAAGGCCAAGTGCCCGGTCCTGCACGTAGGTCATAATAACCCCATGCAGCGCTACAGGCTTGGGGAAGAGCGGCTGGAAAGCTGCCAGGCAGAAAAGGACCTGGGGGTGTTGGTCAACAGCCAGCTGGATATAAGCCAGCAGTGTGCCCAGGTGGCCAAGACCAATAGCATCTTGGCTTTTATCAGGAACAGTGTGGCAAGCAGGACTAGGGCAGTGATTGTCCCCTTGCACTCGGCACTGGTGAGGCCCCACCTCAAATACTGTGTTCAGTTTTGCGCCCCTCACTACAAGACAGACATTGAGGTGCTGGATCACATCCAAAGAAGAGCAATGAAGCTGGTGAGGGGTCTGGAGCACAAGTCTCACAAGGAGCGGCTGAGGGAACTGGGTTGTTCAGCCTGAAGAAAAGGAGGCTGAGGGGAGACCTCTACAACTACCTGAAAGGAGGGTGTAGCAAGGTAGGCATTCACTGTCTTTTCCCAAGTAACAGGCATTAGGACAAGAAGAAAATGCCTCAAAGGTTTATCAAGCACTGGAACAGGCTGCTCAGGGAACTGGCTGAGTCAACCATCCCTGGAGGTGTTTAAAAGATATGTAGATGTGACACTTAAGGGCACTGTTTAGTGGTGGACTTGGCAGTGTTAGGTTTACAGTTAGACTCAATCTTAAGGGTCTTTTTCACTTTAAATGATTTTACAATTCTATGATTAAGCCATCCACACACACACATCTCCCTCCCTGCCCCTAGAAAGCTCAAGGCAGATGGGGCAGAGACGTGGGGCAGGAAGGGGTGGGGGGGCAGGGCAGATGTATTTAAAAACTAGCTGCTTTTTTGCTTGATAAATGATGTGATAACATTGCCAAAGACAGATACACTCCTCCTTATTGTTCAAACCCATGAAAACACAACTGTTCTGACTGGCTTTTTTTTTTCTAGAAGCCAGAATAAAACATGCACTGCCTCAAACTGTATTTGAACACGTCAACATACAGTTTAAGCATCTTGCATTTATTTCATCAAGGTCTGTCAAAAAACATATTGTTCAACCCCAAATTCCAACACACTTCTTGGAGAGAAGTTACTGGGTAGCACCTTCCTGAATAAGGACAGGTAGATTCATTTTTTTAAAAGATTAATCAGTTAAATGTTTTCGGTTTTGGGTTTGGTTGGGTTTTTTTAACCCCTCTGTTCACCTTATTCTCCTTCAGAAGATATGTAATGATTTCTTCTGTACTAGGTAAGTGAAATACAAACTCTAAGTCATTAATGCAATAATGTCATTAAAAAAGACATTTGGGTCTCCTTCAGCAAAAATCACAGACGGGCTTCATTCCTGACTGCCTCCCATGTGCAGCCAAAATGGTAATAAAGATTTAACACCACTTTTGTCTCCCTTAGGACACACTACTCTTGATTCCCTGGCATGCCTGTAGTCATACCCATCTGTTAGGATGGCTTCATGCCCACTTAAAAACTGGCATGCCAATTTAATAAGGACATAGGTGTCATCTGAATACAGATTTAGAGCAAAGCCTTAAAAATAAAATCAGTGAACAACATTCTTTCAACAAGGAGAGACTTCTGATGGCAGTCAGTGCTCAATTAAAGTGCCATGCTTCTTCACAAAGGACATCTGTTCACAACTGCAGGCATCTTTCTATTAAAAGTCTTCCCTCTTCATTATTTGCCATTTAACTCTTTGCTAGGTGCTCAGAAGCCACGAATTCACAATTGTATATATTTTATTCATTGCTAAATCTAAATTCAAATTTCACAGTTTAGATAAGAGCCACAGAAAGGGGAGGTACCATAGGTCACCTACAGACTCTGACAGCACTAAGGTGCAAATTCTTTTTGTCTCCTGGAATCTAGTACTAACATCGGAAGGAGAAACACAAGGGTTGATCTGGTGAAGCCAGCACACAACACTGTTGCTGACCGTTCAAAGCCAGTGTCAGCAAGTAAGGTCAGATACAGAATACGTACAGCATTAACAGTCACAGCACACGACTGCGACCAAGCATAACACTGCAGAATACATCCACTTCCCAACTTCAAGGCATACCTTCAAGTTGCTCCACTCCTCACAGGAGCCGTGTAATGCCATGTATTCGAAGGCAGCCCAAGCAACATCTAACACTATCAGTGCTGTAGCCAAAACAACACTTTAAGCATTCAGTGCCTTTTCCAGCTTGCAATCGTTACAGTCTGCCAGCCTGCCATGAATGCTTGTCAGCATATCCTCTCTGGCAGATTTAAAAGTTTGCCTTGTGTTTGGATTATGGAATATTTATGAATTCCAACTTGCATGTTTCCACATTTCATTTAATCGACACACAAAATTTTGCTGAAGTAACAGCTTCATATCAGGTTCTGCAGTATCTTTGTTCTCTCTTTTCTACTTGAAGTAGTTGTAAACATGGTTTTTACACATATATTTAGAAGTTCATTGTTAAAACTAGTTCATCTAACTTGATTTAAATTTCCCTCTGTATATCAAGATTTTTTAAAAATATAACTAAAAAACCTGCCATAATGGGTCAAGTCTAACAAAAAGTTACCAGTAGTGATACTGAGCATGTCACCTACTCCTCCATAAACAGAAGAAAATAATGGCTTTAATCTACATGTGTTCATCACAAATGCACGCAGATAAATACCTACAGATACGCATATCCTTATCCCTATGAAAATATTGCAGGAATAGAACTGGCAAAAAATGAATACAGGATTTGAAGTGATGTTTAAAGGTAATGTACCCCTATAAACACTACTGCATATTACAAAAGGAGGAAGGAAAAAAACCAACCTACTCTCAGAAGTGTGTTTCTTAAATGAATCTTTTCAAAGCTAAGTACAAAATTCAAGAATGAATCCACAGGAAAGATTTTATGTTTCAATAGAGAACCATTTTGAAGGAATTTATGATCAGTGAGTATTTTCAATTTTTTCCTAGTAGCTAAAAATGGGAGAGTCAAATGCATTAACAATCTCCTACATTCAAATGTTTTAAAATGGTGAGAAGCTGTGTTGAGAAGAGTGCAGGAAAACAATCACAGAAAATAAGAAATAAAACTCTGGCTTTAGAACTCTTAACAGTAGGAATACAACCTATGATTACAAGAACAGTTAAAAATCAGTATTTATAGCTCAATTCCAGTGATGATAATTGAAGTGAAAGATGCTTAATCAGCAATTAGTGTTCCTTGTACCTTTTTTTTTTTTAAACTTTTTTCTTCACAGGCCTGAAGGTAAAAACAATACACTTTTTTCTAAATCTTTAACTGGGTTACATAAAAGAGAGAACACAGACTTGATGCTCATTTTATGCCACCATTTTAACTCCAAATTTTTCTAAGTTGACCCTGACTTGCACATATCTGAAATCACAACATGGACTTACACATAGGTCTTTAAAAGAAATAAAAAATTAAGAAAATCAAACACCATATTCTTTGTGAAATGTAGGCATTATGCAACAAAACTTGTATTTCCTGCCAGATCATAACCCACGTAACAAATTCAAACCTTTAGAAAGAAGAACTCCGAAGAACATGAAAGCACAAGTCATTATCTTCCTGTTTTTTTCAGAGGGAAAAGTTAATTAAAGAGCCTAGCAGGAAAATCTTAGATTGCTGAAGCTCTACTGTACAAAAACATAACATTACCAAACCCATTTGCATTCACTTCATGTAATATTACACATGCTATATTACAGTTCACCTTTTATTTTATTTTACTGGTTCTGCTTAAACTTAATATTACAGTATTTAAGATAATAATCTAATTGTAAAGTTGCCATAGTTTAACCTGTATATAATTAATAACAGACACGATATTCATAGCACAGGACTGACCTATTGACAGTCTTCCTCAGATGCACCGCAAAAATTTAGGACACATTTATATGCGCGTTATTTACTGAGGAATAAATCTCAGATCTGACTCAAATCTTTGCTCTTCTAGATTACCAACACATGAACTACCAATACTTTTGAAGCAGTGAAATGAAAGAATCAGAATATTTCACAGGTAAAACTCAGTAATGTACACATGAATGTTAGGAACCCCGTAAAATTATGGGTGTGTGCAAGTACCTATCTTGTGCAAGCAACAGCACAATAGAAAGAGTTCTACAGTTAGGAAAAAAAAAAAAATTACTGTAGTCTCAGCATTTCTGCTGGCATCTGGCAAATTAACCCCTACTGCTAACATATGTCTCTTGCTGCTGTTCTTCCAAAATCAGCAAGTGGTTTGCATATGCTGAACATGCAGTAGTGAGCAGAGGACCTGCATTTCAAGCCAAGAGACTGCAACTCTATTCCCACCCCTGCCAGTGACCATCTGTGTGACCTACTTAGATTTTATACTCTTTGGAGTAGATCTCGCAGCGTTCTGCTACAGCACAAACTCCTAATCAGGAGTGGAGCTCTAGAGAATACAATCAAAAGCAGCAGTGTGAATACAACACATTTTGTCATATGTTCAAGCATTTTATATTCATTTCACACCAATAAAAAACTGATTTACAAATTTCAGCATAACGTCAGTGAGTGTTTCATGGTCAGCTCAGAATAAAAATCTAGCTCCAAATACTATAAGCTCAGAAACACTAACTACAATAAAAATTGCGTGTAACCTGTAAACAGCTATGTCTTAATTTGGTGATCTCTCAAAAATGGAGAAGTGGCCAGGAAATTGTGGGAATAGGTTTCCTAAAAAAAGCCAGTGATGCATCAGAAGTAGTTTTACATAGAAATGAAGCAGTTTTAACAAAACTTTTCTTTGGTAGGTCCAACAGAGAATTTCACAAGAGAGAGAATAATCCATTACATCCTGCTATACGAAGGGAAAGATATGACAGGAGACAGTTTCTTACATCGTAAGTGAGACTCTGAAATCCCATTAGGGGTGCTTACACAGGACAAGACAACCATTTCTTTCCCTCTGATATTTTTAAATAATGAATTATCAAGTGATCTAAACAGAAAGTGTCAAAAAGTAAGTTTAAGAAGACTACTTGTCCTCTGATCAAGAAGGACATAATATTGTCTGAAGACAAAACTGGATAAATGTGCATGAGCTCACACATCCTCTTAGAATGTTCCTATATGTTATGATGAAAGTGCACAAGCAGTTGAAAGCATCAGTCTTCCTTCATTCAGCCACTCAAACATCTGAACTACCATAACCCCTCTAAGCTATATTATAGTTACAGAGTGGGAACAAGAAATCGATGCCTCAAAAACGCTGTCAATGTAATTTAAAGGCTTGTAAGAGTGCTGTAGCACTGTGAGGCTTTTGAAGATCAATTACAGTAGCAGTCAACAGAACCGTGTGTCCTACCTGACGAAAGTACTCTATTCCATGACAGTCTACCGTGAAAACTTTTGAATGCCTGGGAATACATATCAAATAAATTCAGCTTGACTTCAAGTTTCCCAACTTCAGGTTCATGTGTAACTTATTAAAAAAAAAATTTAATTTCACCGGCTTTTTTTTCTTATTTTTTGAAAACATATTTTCATATTTTTACAAGTCTACTTCCTTAGAAAATGCTGTGAACTTCAACAGGTAAAGGAAAAGAAATACCAATATATGAAAACCAATTAACTTATAAAGACAATACCATTGGGAATGGAAGTAAATGAATTGAACTGGAACTGTAATGAAATACATGGAAAAAGACTAAATACTAGAGCCTGAAGGAAAAATGGATAATTTGAAACGGACGCAAATTAATAGACTTCATTGTAATTATCAATGCAGTTAAATATAATCCATATTCATGGCAGAAAAAATACTACCTGTTCTAGATAAACATGAACTTTAGTTAATGATACTGTTGGCAATCTTACTTTAATTATCATGCTGCATCCTATTTTGTGATACACTACATATGCTTTCATTCTTGTAAATTACCTTCCACCTCATTGCTTGGAGTAATGAATCGGGCATTGTTTACACCCTACAAACACAGCTGGTTCTCTACCCAATTAATTTCAGAATCAATTGTATTTAATGTAGAGCAAAAAAGCATCTTTAGAATTGTCTGTTTTAAACCATGGCAATGTATAAGAAAAAGGACTTGTTTGCTATTTACTGTGCACAGTATTACAACAGCACAGTGCAGAAACTTCTTCATACTATCAGAGATATTTAATTGTGTATTGGTCTTTTCATATTCTTCCGTGCCTGCACTTAAACATGTTGTGGACCTTCCCCTATGGTAATTACAACCTGAAGGTTAAATCCAAGGAATATGAAAACAGAACATAAAGAAAGTAATCATAAAATACCAGTTAGAGAGAAAACACCCCGTGATTATCCCAGGGTTGATTTTCTGCCATTAGTAATGTAGGGGCATGCTGGGTGAAAAGAAAGTTATAAAGATCATCACCCAAAAGAGAAAATCTATGACTAAATGTCCAAACAGATACTCGGGTAACACCACTGAGGCAACAGTAACATTAATGAATTTAGAAACAGAAAACATACACTCTTTTTATAATTCACAACAAATTCTGAGGTAGACATTTTCCATAATATAACAGCTATACATTTCAAGACATCAGACAAGCTGCATTTACAAGCAAGCAGCATCTATTATTATTATTTATCTGCAAGCAGGAAAAGCTTTACAGAATGCTTTCCATTAACGGACCATAGCTAAAGCAAAGGCCTGTTAAACACATGAAATGAGCACCACGCTAAGCAAACTACAATGGTAGCTTCTTTGGAATCCCAAAACCCACTCTTTTCTCTTCTGGAGCATACATAGATATGGAAGAAAGGAGCTGTGGGATGTACGCTAAAAGGAGTAAGATGCAAGCTACTAGAACTGTGAAGCACACAGGTTATTGGATGGTCAACTATTTTCCTTCTGGATCTTTATTAGGGCTTATTCCGTATTATATGAGCATGGGATCTGTTGTCCTGACCAACACTCCTGATATATGAAACAATAACAAATGTATTTTAATAAGACAAGTTTCTTTAAAGAAAAATTATCAAACCATTGTCATTCCACAGCAGTGCCTCCTCTAATTCTCTGTCTTCTAAAATTCTGAGACGGAACAATAAAAAGTTGAATTTTTCTTCTGGAAAAATAGTATTTGACCGGAGACTAAGGTATCACACTAAAAGCATAAAAGTTAGCAAAAGGCAGATTAAAACAAGTAATATCCTTAGTACTATTAGAACTAGTATTACCCAGATGCTTTAAGTCTCTAACAGTTCTTGCAGATAGCAAAGCAGTGCATTTACCAGAGACAAACCAAAACTTTCACACCCTGAGAGTTTAGGCTGGTATCTTGTATACCTACAGGTTGCACAAAAGATTGTTACTAACGCATACATACACACACACACAAAAAATTACAGCTGACACAACTTCTCAGTATTGAACACAGTAATTCCAGTAAGATCAAGAGTTCAAGAGACTGCATTATTTTAACCCAAGAGTCCTTCAGTTTTGTGAGAGGATATTTTTCCTTGTAGTTTAAATGCTACTCACCCCAAGAAGCAGAGATAAAACTAAGACTGGCATTTCTGATCTTAGAAGCAGCAGCAGTAAAAGCAACTGATGATGCAGTGATACATCAGACTGTACTTGTAAAATAGGAATACAGTAAACTACCAGAAAAAATTGTGAATACAGAATTAGATCTGTTTTAAAATTAGCTAGCTGGATTTGCTCTAAATAGCTTGGATCAGTGTCTGTATATACCCAAGCTACAGCGACTTAAGTTCCACCAATTCAAGCAACCTTGAGTCTTACACATGGTTTAAAAAAAAAAGTAAATAAATAATCACAGCTCATGAGCATGAAGTCATTAACATAAATACAGGTTAAAATACTATCCGATTTAATCTAAACAATAAAATCAACTATATTATTTTCTTGATTGTGTCCAGGAAATCTATAATGGTCTCAAAACACAACAGACACAGCTAATTATTGTTATAGCTTGCAATATACATTTCTGTCTCAATAGAATTCAACACAGGTCTTGAAATAAAGTTGAATTTTTATCTGTCCTAGCTAGTTAGAACCGCATCACTCTTCTAGCAAGACAGAAGCATGAGATGAGCAGAGCAATCTTTTCTCACTCTACTCACGCTCAATACTATTTGCTACCCACTGTTATACTGTCAAGTTCCTAGAATTATTATCTATAAAGTGTCAGAAATTGAAATTTTGACAAAATGGACATTCACCCAAGCAGCTTGTGTGCCTTTCAAAGTTCTGCAGGTCTTCTAGAGAGCAGTAAGATGCTGAGAGAGAAGCAAGGCATCCGGTTCACAAGAGAGGAGACAGAACACTTCACAGTAAAAATGAAGCCAACCATGTAAAACTGGACTTCTCTGCTAGGACTCCTTCAGCAAAAATTCCCTTTCTGTGATAATATGAAGGAAAACTAAGCATAAGTCCAATAAAGACATTCCAGTAGCACTTAGCACTCCTGTTCTGAGACTGGAGAAAGACACTAAGTTGTGATAAAGGTTAAGAAACATTATAATTCCTATAAATGGAGATGCTTAGTGTAGCTCAGTATAGCTGCTGAGTGTACTAAAGCACAATCAGAGTTTAACTCTACCAAGGCAGAGGCCTTATATAAGTGTGTCCACAAGGTTCACTTCACATTCCTATTTCACTATAGAGCTTACAAATGAGTTGAAATGCTATATATAGCTCCATCCGTCTAATCATTGTATCACAGGAAAAAAACCCACAAAACTGTTCCTCTGAGACCCACCTGTTCTTTGTTCTAGGTTAGCAATCACGCTTTGCACAATAGCCATCGTATAAGAAAGAGGCAAATCCTCTCCAGAGGTCAGACTCCTGGCATTCACACTCTCTCAGTGTTAGTTTTACTCAATTTCAAACATGAATTGCACAAAACATAAGTCAGTCAACATTTTCACACCTATTTATTTTAAGCCTTAAAGGCATTTTATATTTACCTTGTTTTTTAAAAAGGTTGCTGCGTACTATTTCCTTCATGGACTGCACTTTCTGCTTCTGTAGTTTCACTGGTGGAATGCAAGTGTAAAATTCAAATAGTAGTTGGCTGCATGTAAAGGAAAAGTGTCATAAATACCATACAGATGAATTAATCATGTGTTAATAAAGACAGAAAGAGCAAAAGATCATTTATTTCTAAACATTTATTTCTTTTTAAGACTTAGATTTATTTACCATATCTCAAACATTGACAAGAGATCAGTAGCAGGTTAGAAAGAAAACTTTCAAGAGAAACAAGATGAGGATAAACTAGATTTTGGCCACATTTACAAATTTTTATTACCTTCCATTGTTTTCAATGGAATAAAGATATTTGTGTGTGTGGTCGAGGTAATTTATCTTTGTCTAGCAAACAAAGAAAAATCTTATTTAAACTGCAAAAATCAGATTTGATTTTCTGGAATAGGGTTTATTCAATGGAGGGGCAAGGCGGGAGGAAGAGGAAAAAAAAAGATAGATTGTTCCACTTGCTCATTTTATTCAGCAAGTTACTGCTTAAGTGTTGGGCCGCCATAATGAATTCTGTCATTATGTAAGTTGGGTGAGAGGTCCTTGTTAAAAACATATGCCCAGAGGTCCACCACTGTCTTGATCCGACAAACTGGCATAGCTCTGTTGACTTAAACTGATCAATAAGAATTGATTGTTGACAGCAGCAATACATTCTATACTCCATGTGATACATCTACTATACGTTTAAAAGCAGCTCACCTCAGTAACTTGGCATCAAAAACCATTTCAACATCATGAAGAACTGACGGTATGTACTTCAAGGCAGCAACCTGGATTGATACATAGATTGTGTTAATTTTGTATGTTTATCTGCATACAAATGATAAAGAGCACACCACTGAAACAGAGGCACACAAAACAAGCAATGATAAATTTGGACTTCTTTACTCCGACTGAAATTTTACACCACATGTGAATATTAACTTCACCAGAGAGTACTAGTCACACAAAGGGCTCTTACGCTGAGGATATGCAGAGGAACTTAAAATACAATAGTACCAAGTGGAGTTGTAGACCACTGGAAGGACTAAGAACATCTTTGTAAATCATATTCTCTTAGTAGACCACAATGACTGTCATTATAATGTGAATATGCAAACCAAGCACTGATCAAAGCAGAAGCTCTTTGATCATACTTTGTATCGATTCCATCCCAGCAATGTGCCATGCTGGAAGCAGAAGTCAGGATAACACTCATCTGTCCTCTCCAAAGCTACACTTTCTGGAAGAGATTAAATGGAGCACATCTCCCTATCAAACCATCTGCAGCTAGGATACCTGATGGTTTATCTTATCCTAACAATTTCTGAGCTATATTTTACATTGTAGTGGAATAATCAAACCTTAAAAGATGACAAGGGTAAGAAAAGGACATGTTACTATTCTTACATGGACAAGAATAATTAAGCAGGTAATTTTCAGGCTCAAAATCATCACTAACATTTAAGGTTAATATCCTTAAAGACTAACTTGCAGTACTCTGTGTCCTAAAGTTCCTTTGTAGGTTGAAAGTATTTAGCCTCTATAATACCTGTTGAAAACACACACAGTGAAAAACCTTGCAATAAAAATCAAATATGTTAAACATATTTAACACTTGCTGAGCCACCATCCACTCATTTCTCTACTTATGCTTTAGATATGAAGAGCTGCCTACAATGATTTTTACATTCACAAAATGATCTGTGACTTATGTTTCCACTAACAAGCTTGTATTTCTCAAATACTTTACATATCCAAAAGGATATGCCATACTACTTGGCTGAGAGCTGGAATGAATCCCAAGCAAAAATAGATTCTGTGGTTTTAAAAGTATTTTTGGTAGAGCGCTAAATAATTTGTCAAAATGTAGAACCTGGCCACATTGATATAGATCTGAAACAGGACAGTCGTCTCTTCCTTCCTTCCCATCTTCCTATTTCAATAGGTCACCTACAGTAGGTCCTTTTCATAGAAGTTCAAATCTGCGTAAAGATGCTGTGCAATCACTGATTGCCAAAAGAAACAAAACCCAGGTATACTTATTTATCTGAAACAAATTAGCTGTTTTCTCTGTTCTTATTTCAGATGAAAAACCAAATGTCTTCTTGCCAAACATTTTTGCCTATCTAAAAATTTGACCACAGCATCAATTTTCGGTTATTGTGCAAAAATTCCTAGCAACAAGCTGTAGTTAATCACTGCTGCCATTATGAACTTATCACTAAAGAAAATAGATTTAATCATATCTTACATTCGCATGCCGATATAAATCCAACCACAGGAAAGAGAACCAATTTACAGTATTTCAGTTTCACTAACCTCTTCTTGGTCCAGATGACAAGAATTACAAGGTAATAACAGCTTCACTTCATTGTGCAATTTTATGCTGTAAATTTCTACTAATGTTTTGCTGAAAATGAAGTTACAGTAATTTGAAGTCTTCTATTACTGATATAGCTCTATTTTTCATAATTGGCCTGTTCCACCCATGATACATTCCAGGTTAGTAAAAAAAGTAAAACAAATCCCCAAACTAGGCATTACACAGATGCTGACTGTCTTCTCTTCAAGGTAATATGGTGTATGCTACAGGACTGATTAAAGTTATCCAAAAAACGCATGCTGAAATTGCACAACTTCTTTTCACTCAAAATAGTGCAGTATACTGCCCACCCTGAATACAGGAGTAACTCTTGCTTTGTCGTTTGTTTATAGGGACTGTAACAGAACAGTAAAGATGACACTTTCTGTTTTACACTGGCAAACCATAAAACCCAAATAAATTTTAAAAAGCCCAAACAGAAGTATGTTTCCACTAGCCCCTGAAGTCTGTACATATTTTAAACTACAATAAGGGATAAACTGAATTAACTACAAGCAAATGTGATGTTTAATTATGAACTACGGCTACACATGACAGGAAGTCTAAAAAGACTGTAAACATGGAACCAATGGAACACAATTCTTGACTACTTATGTCTCTTGAATTCAGCATAAGGTAATTTAAGTTATGATAGGGTAAAACAAATTATTTAAACCTAGAGAAAGCTACTAATTCAAAAAATTGTCAGAGAGTGTTCTCTCTTGACTACTTAAGCTTGCCTAGACACAGGCCTAGCATTGTTTGTAAGTGAAAACACTCCAGGTTTTACAGTTATATGCTTTCAAAATAATACTATAAAATCAGGTTCCATCTCTCACACCAGGTTTCAGAAACCACTGCTGTAAAGTGATTTGATAGTTTCTACAAAGAAACAGCAGAAGTCAATGATTTCAGCATGACAGAGCTAAAAGCTACACCTTGCTAACAAACACGTATGGGTATATGTCACAAGTCATTCTGCTGTTTTAACCACTAAGCTAAATGCATCTCTCCTGTAGAAGAAACTCAAGAGGAAGTTTGCAAGTAAAGTCCCAAAAGCTTGCTTGAATCCAAGTCTTCGTCCTACATAAACCTACACAACAACAACAAAAAAAAATCTAGAAAACTGACTGGAGTCCACAAAAACTCACAGGACCTATTCNAAAAAAAAAATCTAGAGAACTGACTGGAGTCCACAAAAACTCACAGGACCTATTCTCCCAACTGCAGAAGCCATACCAAGAGCTGCAACTGAATCATAAAACAAGAACTGGAAAAAAGTGCTGATATTCCATGGGAATGCTACATTAACTGAGCGCTCCATCNATGGGAATGCTACATCAACTGAGCGCTCCATCTGATGCAAAGCCACACTGGTCTGGATTTTTATAAAACAGAATAAACTGAGTACGAATCCATATGCCCGCTGTCCTTTTTTAAAAGACCAGTTGTAATTTCTTGTACCACTTTCAAGCCTTTCCTAACTGAAGAAAAAAAAAAAAAAAGGGTAAGNCTCTGAAATTATATCAGACCAGAAATAATACCTAATCTTTGGCTCTTGTACAGTGAATTCTAACTCTAATCCTTAGCCACAAAACATGATAAAACCTCCAACAAACTATTAGAACTTGCATTTCCTGAGATTTTATAACTTGGTTTCAAACAACAGGAAAATCATTTGAACTACCATACAAAGATTAGTCTAAACAAAACCTTTATGAACAAGCATTGCAAATGCACAAGTTGAACATCTGAAATACATATGAGTCGCCCCAGAGCATCAGTATTTCAGCTTGTTCAGGACAATAAGTTTATGTACATGAATACAAGAAAACAGTTGTGATAGAATGCATTAAGACATACAACATAAAAGTAGAGCCTACTCAAATATTTCTAGTGAGAGGGAGCATAAGGAACATGGCCTTTGCAAGGCCAACAGGAAACTGAGAAGCACATCAAACCGCAATCAGCAGTGGGAGAATATTAGTATGAATATACGGTTGAAATTGCAAAGACAAAGGAAGAAGTAGTATTCTTTCCAGTTACCAATTTGAAATTTTAATGCGCCGATGGTTTGAAAAGCTTTTGGTTTTGTCTCTAAATGAGCTCTCTACTGTTTCCTCAATAGCTATCAACATCACAGTGCTTCTATACTGAAACTTTCAACAAAGACAAAACAGCCACTCAGGAAGAGGCTCAGAATGAAGCCTATCTAGACTCAATACATCTCTATATCTCTAAACAGCAAGCTCCTTGTTAAAACTTAGTCTCTTCTTTATTGGGGCTAGGGAGGTTAGAATAAAGACAATCAGAACACAGCTTGCTTTGGCTCTCATTTAGACTTTTTAAACACGATAAAGCTATCATTTTATTTCTATGAGCTTCCACTGTACTAGCCAACTTTTAAAACAAACAAAAAAAAAGAGAACTATTCAGGTCTTGATTCAAGAAGAATATTTTAGTCTGCAGCAAGGGTGTATATGGTATTTCAAACTGGCTCAATGTTGGTTTAAGATGCCTTCAGATAAAGTCATTCCTCTGCAGATCTCATCCCTACGTTCATCACAATCCTGGAAAGGTCAAAGGAGCGGTTAAAAGCTGTTGCTACTTCAACAAAAACATTGTGTCTTCTACTGATCTTAGCCATTATTAGCTCCTTGAAATAGGTTGGGAAAAAAAGTTATTTTATTTTTAAAAAAACAACAAGACTGTAAAACACTGGCACTCATCCTAGCCCGTTTTACTTCAGCAGTGTGTTGTTCCTTGCTCTTCACACAACAAATACTATATGAAAATACCATACAATAGCAGCATTCAAATTTCATTTTAAACCAGTTCAGTTACTGTGAAAGATATTTGATAAAGGATAGCACCACTAGTGGCCACAAAGTATTTCAAGCAGTACTCCACTGACACTCAGTCTACTGTGCTGTCCACTGTTATCTGCCTTCCCACGTATTCCCCATTCTGCACTTGTACGAGGAAGAACATGGGAAGGATATAGCTACCACTTCTCTGCAGATCTGTAGTACCAACTGAAGTACAATATCAAGCATATCCCTTGCATTCTTTTCAACTCCCAAGTTTCATTTGCAATAATTGCTTCAAATGATGCACTATGGACACAATTGAGCACTGCCCTTAATGAAGTCATAAAAATCTCCCAGTAAGCAGTACAAGATGTTCTGCATTCTTGAGACCTTAGAGATTCATTTTTTAAGTAGGATACAGATAAACACACAGCATTGCAGAAAATTCTTTCTTACATACACAATATACTGTTAAATTTATTTTAATCTTTACTCCTGACCAAGCTTATTTTCTTCGTGGCCCTCTTTTGCAATATTACATTCTGCATATTCATGAAATTCAAGTACCCATGAGATGAAAAGAAGATTCTAAGAAATCATCGATGCTGTGTTTCTTAGTCTAATTTTATTTGTCATCAAGGCAACTTTAACGAGTTACTATGCCATTCCCTATTGTACACCACAATGAAAGCATCACTGTCCATACCTTTGTAGCCTTATTCTCTCATAAGCAATTGATGCATCTCTGTACAGTTTTAAGTTTTTAGAATCTATTGCAGCAGTACGGGTGGGTCAAAAATGAGTGGGAAAAAATGAGAGGAGGAAGGTAGCATCTTCATATTACATTATTTTCATACTTTTCAATGCCACAGACAATTTCTTCTTCCTATGCTTCCATGACCTTGAAAACATGTCATATGAGGTTTCTGAAAACATGCATAGAATTGGGAGTAGTACTTTCTAAAATGAGTGCCTAGGAGCAAGCTGGGTGTAGCTGACATTTGCAACAGACAAGACCATCTGTAGGTCAAATGTGACGTGTCAACTGGAGGACAGAACAGTTTTTGGAAAAGAACTTGTGGCTTGATTTGTAATTTAAGGTTGAGAGCACAAGCTTGACAATGAAAGGGCACTTGCAGACTACAAATCAGACATCAACAGTATAACCTTATAAAAACACACAATCTGAAATTTTAAAATAATTAATCAGATTTTAATCCCCCAAAATATAGGTTGATTTACACAGACACAAAACATATCTGCGGAAAAATTATGGGTTTTTCCCTGAGAGCTAAGAGAAAGGAAAGAAGGTACTAACACCTCCCTACTCCCCCTTACCCCCAGATTCTCCCTTGACCAAACTATTTGCAGGTGCTGGAAATTTATTTCCAAGTTTCCAGATGTCAAGAAGTCTACCCTCAGAAACACAGACTTCAGGAAAAACTGTCCCTAAAACTACAAAAATTCATCCGCAATGGCTACAGAGAAGCAACTGATAAATGAAACAGAGCTGTAACATCATCGCTGCCAAAATAAATGAAAAAAGGTTTAAGTCTAATATCTAGGAAGACCACTGCCATCGCTAGTAAGTCAGTATCAGTTCTGAAATGATTTTTTTAAATAATTACAAGAAAAATCTGTGAAAAATCTTAAAAGGAAGAACCTTTACCCTGCACGTGCCCACTGTAACTTGTACTAGTGAATTTGTAACATTCCCAATCTTGCCTGCAAGGGGCAATCTCTTCACAAATAACATCCCAGGACCCCAAAACAGGTCACTCTCCAGTTCATATGGTTGCTTTCAAACATCAGCAAAATTAGGATATTGAAATTATAATCCCAATTGTAGTAAAATGACTTCACGCAATGCTGAAGTTGAGAAGCACTCTGTCTGTATCTTTAAACAAAAGAGGTAAGTTCACCAATTCCTGAATTAAAAAAAAAAGGCTGCTTTGGATTTACATGTAAATTTCCAGTTTACCAACAATAAATTAACAATTCAGTCTTCAGCTTTTCAAAGCTTATTTAAACAGTACTGCAAAACAGAACCAGCTGTCTACCCTTCTCAAAGCTCATGCAGTAAAATAAGTCAAAGCATCTATCCACTTCAGCCAGCTTTAGAACAAGAGACTGAAAACCTAGATTTTTAATGTTTTGTATACTTATACAGCATGTAACCGATTAGGAAGATTACACTCAGAAGATAAAGTCAAATTGAAACAATAAAATGCTTCTGGCACTGACTAGGCTGTTTCATACGATATGTAATTTTATAAACAATCTTTTCCTACTGAATTAATATTCAACACAAGTCTGCGTATGATTGCTATCAGTAGAAATGACTGGGAAATTAATACTGACTAAAACACTGAGTTCCAATTTTAAAAAAAATCATTAGCAGAGACCAACAGACATTTCAGGTTTCAAACTACTACTATAAATCTTCTAAAGCTAAACCTCATAACTATTTGGACAACCAAGGGTGAAATAAGAACTAAGAATTCACATTCCGAGGCTCTGCAAGCTAATTCAGTTTAAGTTTCAATATCCTGAGAAACCCAATTACTTTAACTTTCTTCAGGGCTCCTAAAACTTTCTTCTCTGATATCTTCATAGTGTAATCCACTTCAGCTCATTCAATTGATCCTACCAATCTATGTTCCACTTTAAGGCATATCAATGATAATTTCACATGTGACAGATTTAAGGCTGTTTTGATATTGTGATTATTTGTCTATCTTTCCAATAACTGTGAACTTTCATCTCTGGGTATGCAAAGTATAACACTTATGGAGACCTGTGTGTTTGTAATATCTCTGAATAACCACCTGTCCCTTACCTTGCAAAGGTAACTTTGTACTACTATGTCGTCTACCACTGTCATCCCAAAACTTAATATGGGGGCTGGGGGGAGGGAAATCAGTGTTGGTTTTAGGCAGAGAGGCAGACTTACGAAGTTACTTCTACTCCTTTCTGTTCCATCTCACCCAATAAAGAAATTACCTCAATTTTTCTGGACTGTTATGGACAACTTATATCCACCTACCAGAGCAGGAGTCTCAAGTATAATTTAAGTCTCCTCCAAATAGGCACAGAAAAACATACTGTCCATTGTGAAAGCTACCATGACTGACATGCCTATGGAGTTTATGATGGAGTGACGTTTTTACAATTTAATTTTTTCTCCCCAATAAACTTATTTCTAGCAGCAGGAACTAAATTACAGTGGGATGCTTCTCATTCCATGCTTCTCCTACTGAAATTTTATGATGTTAATGCAGTAGTTTTTATTTACTGTACGTAAAGCAACCTCTTGGAGGTTTTTATGCTCCTCAGGAGAGGGATGTCATGTCACTGCATGCCTCCCTATCTCAAATAGTTGTGTGGGACTGTGCATTTGTGTTTCCTCTAACAAGCAGGGTAGTCTCCTCTTGAGAGTGGCAAGAAATAGTTGTAGAAGACTGTTTTGCTTGCTTAACTGATGCTGGGACACATTAGTGGGTTTACAAATGGCAATGCTGACTCTGAAACAGCTGTAGTTTTGCAGCAGGTTTCTTTTCTAATCATGTCTGTATGCATTATCAGTAGTAGGGCCAACAGCAAAGTTATGATATAAACCAGTATCTCAGATCTGCCATGAAATGTTTCAGCTAAAAAGAAAACTTACATTAGCTGGTGCAGGTTTAGATACTTAAAAGCCCACTACTGCATCATGGTTACATATAAATAACAACAAACAACTGACAGCAGTCATTAGAAAACCAAAATATTCACATTTAAGATGGTATTGAGCAAAGCGTAACTGTTAAATAGCTAGTCGTATCTTTAAAACATGTTTACATGCTCATTAAAATTAGCATAACTTCTTTTGTTTAGTCAGAGATGTTCAGTTTTATTTTCAGGGTTCTGCTATTTCTTAAGAGCACCAAAGATACAGTGTATTTTTGCTAAACAGTTGTAATATTAAGAACTGGCACCAAATATGGAAATATGGGGTCACAGTAAGCACAACCAACATTCATCAGCACATGCAATGTCATACTGCCATTAATGTTACAATACCATCTGTTTTTAAGCACACCCAGCAGCCGTTTCAGAGTCAGCACTGCCATTTGCAAACCCACTAATGTGTCCCAGCATCAGTTAAGCAAGCAAAACAGTCTTCTACAACTATTTCTTGCCACTCTCAAGAGGAGACTACCCTGCTTGTTAGAGGAAACACAAATGCACAGTCCCACACAACTATTTGAGATAGGGAGGCATGCAGTGACATGACATCCCTCTCCTGAAGAGCATAAAAGCCTCCAAGATCTACTTGTTAATTAACATAGTAAAACAGTAGAAGTACCACAAGAACAAACATTACATGAACTGTCTCTTTCAGTATTACTTTATAGTAAAGACCTTTTTTCTCCTCCACAGTTTCTCCTGCTTCTGATGCAGTGTCTTTCCCAGGAAGGTCTCTACAGAATTGCCAAATAACAACAGAGTATTTGAACGGTTTTCAAATGCATTTAGAACATTATCATAATCCTGGTATTATATAATTTAAGTAATATTTAGTTTTTTAGCTCTTTTGCAGTTGCTCATTAACACTCCATGCAAAGTGTCAGATAATACAAATCTCAAGATCAGCCACCTGAGGATTTATTCAAGACAGAATTTTTCACTGGTTTCCACTTCTAGTATAAGTCATAGCAAAAGGAACTAAAACACCAAACCAGAGGAAAAGCCAAGCCCAATAAATACAATCAATTCATAATAAAGAATGTATGAAGCATCAATACTGCAGTTGTCTAATAAAATCTTCTGCTTCCCACTTCACAGGAAGTGTTGATTGTTTTCTACTTTAATAGAGAACTACATACCAATTATTTGATATTAATGATCTTAATAGCTCCTTCTTTTCTAGTGTTCTTAAAACAAGCTCCACAGTGTTAGAAAAACTAACACTGACATGAGAGGGAAACCTGACCCTACGTTCAGTACCTCCAAAAGGCTGATACTATAAAGTTTACTTTTCAAACTAAGATGGTGGAATCCCTGTTTAGCATTATCTGAAGAAACTCAAGAATGAAACATTCAGCTCACGCTGAAGGCTTCACTTCATTAGATTCCTTGAAAGACTTCAGCATCTTTAATTGGTTCTTTCACTCACTACATTCACAACATTATATAAACGTATCTTCTCCTGACCTTTTCAACCCAGGCTTCAACTTTATGACACAACTTGGTCTTCCAGTAAAGGGGGATTAGGAAAAAAAACACAAATGATAAGTTTCCTAAGAGTGTATTTTCTACAACTTAAAAAGAGCAAAAACAACCCACAAACCGAAACCACATGAAGAAAAAAAAAAAAAATCAATTTGTTTCCAAGCACACACCAACCTGCAACAAAATGGCAGTTTTATGTTGGCTTTTCATCAGGTTGTTGATGGATTCAAAGAGTCTCCTCATAGATTCTTCAAATTCTGTTTGTTCTTTGCCTTCATATAATCTGTTGAGAGACGCATTGGGTTATCCTTTCAGAATCAGAAAGTTTCACAGTTCCAAATGTACAAGATTTAATGTTAAGTTAAAAATTTATTTCATAAGTTGCTCCAACATTACATACATAGGTATTTCAACAATGAGTTATATCTGCTATTCACTCTATTGAGTAGAAATTCTTCAGCTTGACCACATGTTTTCAATTTTTTTTAAAAGCCTCTAAAGAATGACGCCTCCCAGATTTGAGCTTATAAAGAGTCATTTCACTTTCAAAATTACTTATATGCAAAAAAACTTTGTGACTTCTTTCAGCGACAACTGAGCTATTCGAGGATATTTTTCACATATTATTGCTGTTTCTTTCTTCTACTGTTTATTGCCACTTCTTCAAATAGTTATTTTTACTGTCCCCAGTAACCATTCTGCTGTTTGAAAAAAGTCTCTACTTGATGCTTTTAAAGTTAAAGAGTGCATTTAAATTAAGCTCACTCAATTATTTCTTCATTCTCTATCCTAAAGTTTGAATCTTTCAGATTATCTCTCTGGTATTGTTCATACTAGCTATTAATACTAAATACTGCTTACATAAACAATAAAGCCCCCTAGTGTCATGTTAAATTAGTTAACCAAAACAGCCGTCAAAAGTCAAAGGAAAATAAGCAAGAAAAAAGCCAAAGCAGCAAGAGAAGCCTGAAACGTGTGCAGGGTACTGTGAACTAAATGCTGCACCTCCGAGGTACTGTCTTATCTTCCAGAGGAGAAAAATCCCTCTTTTATAAGCTATGTATTCCAGTGTCATGTGCTTTTTCTTTTCAATTTGAAACTGAGGTCCTAAAGAGAACTAAAGGCAAATTAAGAGCTTTGTCTACAGCAAGGAAAAATCAAAACTGCTATTCACAGAGTGACTGGCAAGAAGCTTTGAAGAGAAGAAAACACTGAGAGGTACACTATTTAGGCCCACACCCTCTGCACAGTTTAGGTCAATGCTTGTCAATGAGACTTAAGTCAGTTATTGGAAAGGAACCCCAAGATTCAAAACACCATCTGGATGAAAAAAAGTTATATATACATGTATACAACATACATGAGGTACGCCCCTACTGACATGTGACAGCTGTATAAAAAATGCATACCCGAAAATCTCAGATGTGAAAGGCATCTGGAATCAAGTAAGTTTTAGTACAAACACACTTACATAGAAAAGTCATCTCATTAATTATCAAGTTTTATTTTAGGAGCTTGGGTTTTGGTTAAATGATTTAAATTTTTTTTAAACATACTGTAGATTGTGGCATGCAGGGGCTATTTAAAATTATTTTTNGGGGGCTATTTAAAATTATTTTTCAATGGGCATGAAGTTAAGTTGCAACAACGCGACTGTCTCAGTCTGTTTATTAAAGTTACTTGGCTAATGCACTGATACAGCTCTTATNAGGGGCTATTTAAAATTATTTTTTAATAGGCATGAAGTTAAGTTGCAACAACGCGACTGTCTCAGTTTGTTTATTAAAGTTACTTGGCTAATGCACTGATACAGCTCTTATCGACTATACAACATTGCTGCAAAAGTAAATGAAACCTTTTTTTTTTATGTAAGTGGAAATTCAAAGCTTTCTTGACTAAACCTGGGGGGCAAGGAGGGAGGCAGATGCATCACACAACATGTATTAAACACGCTTTTCAAATTTACACCAGGACTAATTTAAACCAGGTAGAATGACAATTCTATTTCCCAACTCATCATCTAGCTTCCAATCAGACAGAGTTTTCTGTATTAAATTTCAAATAAAATCACTTGTTGTGAAAGCAAATTTTAAAAGATGACTAATTATTTGCTTTGGAAACAATTTCATCTCAACAGTATACATGAGTTCTTCCAAAAACAACCTTAGGCCAACGAAAACATTTCATGTTTTCAGAGCCTTTATTATGTAAACCTTTGGCTAATATATGACCTTTCTACAAAATGTAGTCACTGAACAAACAGCTGGAAGACATAACCTTAGGTCAGCTGACTGGAGTAAAAAAAAAAGATTTTGAATGAATGAATGCAAATTATACTAGAACTTGGTTATCTTCAACGTATCTGCCTGACAACAAGATAAAAAAAGTCCCCAATTTTATGTCTAACATTAGAAGTCATTAATGCATCTCTTTCCTACACAATTTTCACTTTGCCATGTCTCTTACCTTTCCACAAGGCATCTTAGTTTCTTAAGCAGCCCATCAGATTAATGAGAGAATGATCTAACGATCTGTCTCAGCTCTATTAATTCAAAATATTTTTCTCAAAGAAGGCTAATGTCAACCCTTGAAAGTGAAGTACTTTAATCGTAAATCCTAACTTTTCTCATGTGAAGAACACACATTAATCCATTTTTTTTCCATATTTTCTTTTTTTTCATGACCAGTCTGACAACAGGAAATTGACTGAAAAAAGTTAGATCACAACAGCTACAGATGGATATACAGTATCATGTCATTTTTTTAAACTGTTTGGTTATTTTTGCCAGAGGCTACCATTTGCAAGAGCTATTACAGCCTATAATAATGATTGTCCAACTGAATTTAGAGTTTCGGACCTCCAGTTACAGCATTTACAGGGAAAACTAAAAAGAGTAGATATGTATAGCTCATCACTTGAATATACAACATATTGCAATAACCTAGTTTACCACAGACTGTCCAAAGCACACTTTTTGCTGCCAGCTAATACTAGGGATTAAAACAGAGACCAAAGTTCTCCCTGCAACAAAGCCCTGCCTTCTGACCTTCCTCCACTCAAGAAATTTTCCATAATCCTCTACACAATGCTTCCTTCCCCAAAACTCTAAATGTCCCTTGCTGTCATGACACCTGTTAAAAAAATTAAAACAAAGCTTTCAAACTACTAGCCATATTCTATTCTCAAAAGCAATGTCTCCTTCCTTACTCAGCTTTTCACCTTGTTTATCTGTGTCCACCTATAAATACTAAGTTCCCAGAGACAAAGAGTGTTTCTGAAAGACTATCTACCAGCAGCAACTAACTTCTGAATCTACTCCTACTTCAACCAAAATTTTTTAATTCAAATATACTTAAGTCTACAAAACTATAAACCTACACAGATTTTTTGAAAAAATAGGTAATGGAGGAACAGAAAAATTGTATTAGAACTCCCACTGAGCAAAAGACAGCTAAAACAGAACACGTTTCTATTCTGTTGACTCCCAACCACAAACAACATCCAACCACTCAGTCTACCTATAGTCCTGAGTTTGCCACCGCATACCTTCAGCCATGTAGCAGAGGGACAGAGGAAAAAGTATTAGAGGGAAACCAGCTAAGGATAAATGGAAAAAGATGAAGCAGAAAACGAGAGGAAACAGAGGATGTGGAGGGGATCTGCGGGATATGGTGAGAGTCCTTAAGGGCTAGAGGAGGAAGTGGGGGACACAATTACCGTGGCGTAGTTTTTTCTCCTTCCAGCTTTCATCTCCTTCATTCTCCCCCTACCTCCTTTTTTCTTAAACCTGAATACTGCTTGTAAATATTACACCTCACCTGTTTGGCTGAGCTATACGTATCTAGTCCATTGAGTCTTCCCTATAAATTCCTTAACTGGAGATCTGAAACTCTAAATTCAGTTGGACAGTGATAATTGAAAATTACATTGTCCTTTGCACAGTCTGAGCAGCTGAACACCATGATCTCAAGGACTAGCATCAAGCTTCAAGCCATCTGTCACAATGTTTGGCCATCCATTGGGCTTAGGCCAAGCCACCTGACGCAAAGAATAATCACCTTTGAAAACGGCTGCTGTTGCTAAATAAGTCTCTGGAACTTACACTGTGAATTGGAAAGCAGATTTTTGAAGATTCCCTCTCCAAAATTCCTCTCAGCAATGCCTGTATGTTAGGCCAGTTGCCAATTTTTATGTTTTATTCGTAAAAAACCAAAAAATACAGTTCTGTTCTGGAATTAATTTTTTCCTATTTCTCAGGTCTACTTCTATTTCTGATATTGGACTGCTAGTTAAATGGCAATAGCCTGGGTACTTACTGTGAAAATAATGTCCGTGATCTAACAATGAACTTGAAAACATATTCCAGTGCCTTCAGAGTTCTTAGGATAGGTTCGCATTGCTCCCCTCTGCTGGAGGTATCCAAGTAAGTCTTCAGAACAGTCATTAATTTCCTGAAATTAAAACGCATTTTCAAAATAACCTTTTTTTAAAAATTAACTTCTCTACTTGGCTACTCTAAATAAATGTGTATGCTTAATCAAGCGCACACAACAAAATATACTGCATGTATTTTTGCATTTATGTTGCACAAATTCTATCAGTATAAACAACAAGGAGCAAACTCTTAACTGCACAAGCAAAAAAGCAACCTGAAATCTCAGAACAGCAGCATAACTTTACACAATCCTGGAAGTACTTTTACAGATGTTTATAATATACGTGCACAAGGTAACACAAAATTTTACTTCTGCCTAACTACATTAAGCAGTGATTAAACACCACTACACGCTCTAAATTAACTGCATGTAAATAGTACAATATTCTGGTAACATAGCAATAATCTCCTTAAAACATTTACTTTATTTAAACACTTCCTTGCTTTGCATCCAAAGGCAATTTTTTGCTAAACACACCTGCTAAAAAAGTGTCAAAGCTCATCTAAAAATAAATCCCTTTATTTAGTTAGTTTCATCTTAAACAATTAAGCTAATATTAATGATGTAATCTTGATCTTAACATAGCCATAAGAAGAGCTGAAATAAGGATAGTCAGGTTTTTTTTCCTTACATCACTACAAAAATGAAAGCCTACTCTTCCCTACTCTAAACAAACAAAACCAACCAACAAAAACCAAACTAGCACTTGCATGTTGATGAAACTTAACAGTTCAATTGGACTGACAAAATATTAGTAAGTGATGATGATATCTGTAACGTACTGGCATGCAAATAATAGCTCCAAGAAATGCTTTCTACTGCACAGATTATAGAGAGAGATATATGTGTGTGCATGTCTCTCTAAGCTGTGTAACTAATACACATAGCCTCAGTCCCACTGCACTAGCCTAACTCACATTTCAGGACCAAAATATCATGATTTCAGCCTCTTAGCTTTCTGGGCACTACATCCATCGTGTGTTTCTGTTTATTTTTTTTTTTAATAGCTTCTCTGAATTCACAGCTTTGTACTGGGTTGGAACAAAATTTATCCAACTTGTAGGTAAGGGAAGTCCACTCAAGGTCCCTCAACTGTCAATGTTACGTCCTCTCAGAACTCTATAAAGCTAGGTACACACGGATGACTAAATAGGAACTGAATTACTATCTAACAGTTTGGCCAAAATACCTTATCATAGTATGTCGGGACACAATATTGCCTTCCTAACTGTAAGTTAGGCCACATATGGCTATTTGTTTATTTCATAAATGATTCTTGAAACAGAGTGCATCTTCCATGATGTGCATGGAACCGATGATGCCAAGAAAACTCACGATTTGGGGAACAATCAAACATTATTTTGCCTCTGCCACTTTCACTAAATCATCAGAACCTCCCAGTCAGGTAAGTCTTAGAAATATTTTAAGCAAATAAGGCTGTCCTCTCCTGAGAGTTTCCATACCCAACCCTCTCTTCTTTCACAATAATATAAACCATTAAATTACACATGCTTATTACGTACGGAGTGAAAGAGGATTAAAGAAGAGCATGTAGGTTGTGCTTGAGCTTTCTGAGCCCAATAATGTTAATTTCAAATTTCCTAGAATGTGAGAAAGGATTGATTGTGCACTACTGCCTTTCAATACTAGCAAACTCATGTCCTAAGGAATGATCTACATGACATTTCCTGTTGAGTTGGAACTGATGCAAATTCAGCCCAGGACACTACCAGATATCGTCAACTATTCCAAACCTTCAGCTAAGGTCTTCCGTCTATTATTCATATCCCAAATTAAAGTTGTTCTTCGATCTGCCACCCCATTAAGTTGCCAGAACAAGACTTCTGGTAGATGAAAAAAACCACATCTCCCCTGTTATAGCACTTCACCAAGATCAGCACTAACTGAAGATGTTATCTTTCTTCATAATTTAAAGTTATTTTATCCTACCATCACCTGCAAAAACCTTTTTTAAATAAAGTAGGAATCCAGCATTAAATTTACTATATAACATGCCTCTACAGTTTTTATTCTCTTCTATGAATCCATGTCTTCCCATCTGGACATTATCTGGAAGCTCCAAAAATTAAAAAAAAAAGTAAACCCAAAAAAAGCTAAAAGTCCATCCACCTGCCCACTGGCATGACCATGTAATAAATACTAATACTTCAGTTCACAGCAGACCACATAACAAATACTAAAATTCCAGTTCACTGCACTGAAACCCTGCTGGTGCAACATCAGACTGTGAACTGCATATGAAGACTTGACAGTTCCCAAACCATTTTTTTCACCATGAGTTCATTTGCTGTGAAAGAATATGTGGAAATCTAGGGAAATGGGTTAAGGACATCCTCAAGTCCTCACTTAGAGCATTTCAGGTTAAGGCCAGGAATGTAAAGGGAGAGGCTTTACAGCAAAGTATGTTTTAACAAATTTGACAGAATACAGGTGAAGTGCTCAGACACAGCAAAATTCAGACAAGAGAAAAATAAATGCCAAAGAATCATTTAACCTCAAATCAATTACTATTTACCAATTAACTCTACTTATAATCATATTTGTGTCTCACAGGCAGGTTTGTTTCCAGATAAGCAAACTGCAGCATCAAAACAACAGTCATAATTAATTACATCAGAAAAGTCACAAACAGGATTTACTTTCTTTAATGGAATGGTGGAGGTTTAGAAAAAAAGAAGAGAAAATAAACTTACTTGTATGCCAGCGTTGCACTAAAATGCTGCTGGATATATGCTTCCAAAACAGTGTTAAAATGTTGAAACTTACGGTCTGCAATGAGTCCTATGATATATATCTAAACAGACATGGACATTATTAGTATTTTTCATAAAGTCACATTTTAAGTTTAAATATTAGTCTCCTGGAATATTTTTGATAATCCACTATTTAACAGTTCTTAAAGAAATTTGCTTTTCAGTCAAGAAGTAATATTCATTCTGTCCTGTAGATATTTTAAGACTAATTCCCTGAAATAAACAACTTGATAGCTCATTCAAAATTATAGGGTTCTTTATTTTGACAAATAAAATCTTTCGGTGCTGATTCTTACCAGTGCATCAAAGACAAGGATGTCATACTCATTACTGTGGGAATGTTCCATCATGATGTTAAATAGGGCATCCAGCGTATCTTGGAGAAACTATAAAAGAACATGAAATGACAAATTGGCAACCAATTCAACTTGAAAAATCTCACGAGTCCATTTTCAGATAGTAGACCTGGTTTCCCTCAAGTAAGAATTTTAAGGGCCTTCACTGAAACATCATTTATATTCAGAAAACATTTCTGAGGATTTAGGCTCCAGTTTCTTTAATTTTAAGAACCTACATCCTCAGACACATGACCAATCAATAATACATGTTTACCTTAAAGCTTATGGAAAAGCTAAAAATATTATATCAATGACATAACTATCTAAAACTGCATTCCTAGTTCCTTAGTGATACAGGTTAATAGTTGCTATTTTCACATATACATGATAATTAAAAATCATCATAATTCATCATCATATGCTTCATACTTCTGTGATCCAATTCAAAGCCTACTTTAAATCAAAAGCAAGCATCCCAGTGACTTGGAAACCAAATCTTTCTGTGGTTGGGAAAAAAAAAAACACCCAACTTTTTTTTTTTAAGTTCTCCTTCCTCCTTCTCTCAATAGAGGCATCTAATGCTTATATTTAAAGAGAACACAAATGTAATGGACTTCTAATCTGAATGCTGGAGTCTGTCACTTCCCAAAATATTGTCAAGTTTTTACTCATATTTTACTCATTAAATTAACAAAGCACTTCACTGGGTACATAATACACCTTTTTTTAAATATCAACATGTAAATTAATATTAAGAACTGTAAAGAAAGCAGGAGGAATTGTTTGTAATGTTTCAGATAGACAAAAGCAAACAGTTGAACAGAGATTGTGGAAAATATTAAAATATTTTACCATTACTGCCTTCATATCCTATCAGGTTTTTAAAATAAAATTTCCTGTGCATGCTTGAAAATAAAGTATACCTCTAACATATATGTATGCATCTCACCAAACCAGCAATGACTCCAATTAATACGCTTGGCATTGAATTCTCCATTGATGCACTAAGTGCCCAGTAAAATAAAACAATACAAAGCAAAAAAGGATCCTAATAAATTAATTACCAGTGAAAGCGGGGAAACCTGACCAGTAATCTTGCAAGTCTCCATAGCCTAACAGCAGCCAATACCAGAGATGTTTGGGAGTACTAAGTAGAAAAAAAACCAACAAAAAAAACCCCAAATAGCTAACCCTATGAAGAATCCTGTTCCAGTGCTCACTTCCTTGCTCCCTCTAATGAAAAGCTTTGCTCATGTCTTCTACAAACTATCCCTAACAAAGGCATTACACTGAATGCCACTCCTAAAGAAGCCTGTCAATTATACTTTCTTTTAAGTTGCTATGTTTACTGTAACTGACCCTCCAGTTTCTGTTACTTTTTGAAACTACGTAGCATTTTTTCTGCCATGGCATGAAGGGACATGGAGAATAACTATTATTAGAATAACTATATAGAGATATACCTTCACAACTTCCTCTCCATCTACAATCTTCAGTTTTTCCAGGTTCTCCTGAAGCAGCTCTGGCTTCATACGCCACTTCAAGAGACCAAGTAAGCCCACTAATAGGAAGTAAATGGACAGATGTTAAAATTTAAAATGTGATTTATCATTCGTGAAAAAGTCTTCTTTCTAAAACTTCTACCTGTTTAGAAGATACATACCATTCTGAGTCAACTTTGTAGAACAAACCAAAGTTGAAATATAAAATGCATCTCGTGAGCTTACGGAAAGCCCCCCTACAATACTTGAGTTCCTGACTATGGTTGCTCCTTTGTTTTCTATGAGTTGACGCGTAGAAGGTAATGTCAAATAAGCACTAGCATCCTCCATTTTTTTACTTTCCCCCTGAAAAACAACATACCATTTATGAAATATTTCATACCACTGGATTTAAAAACAGACTTACTTTGTACTTTATAAAAATAAGTAAACAAAAAGCTATGTTTCTACGGACTTAACTGCACGCACTAAAGGATAAAGAATACCCAAGTCCCAGTGGGGCCCGTACAGATAAACCAAGAGTCAATGTTAGTCAGCAAGAAAGGCTGCAACGAACATGCAGGGAAAATGCTACAGTGAAATTATGAAAGCATGTATTTTAAGGTGCAGTAAGGAGTTATGAGGGGTGACATCAGTGCCAGAGTAAAAGCAAGAGCAGTTTCCTCATTAAAATGTCAATAGCTACAGAACACAATAGACTATTAAGCATCACCTTGAAGGCTATATACAGGTTAAAGACAACACCATTACCATGTCTGCATACAGTTTAGGAATAGAAAATGGAACTGAATAGGAAAAGAACAGCAGCACTATTTTGATATGCCCTTTATAACTTAATACTTGGATCTTTAACAAAAAATTTCAGGACAGATCAGGACGTGGTAAAATTATATTTTAAATTAGAAAATATGCTGTAACTAAGTGACGCAGACATTAGGGAATTTACGCTTTTCATTAGAATGAACAGTACAAACACAGAGAGCCAACAGGTATTTTACCCTCCTCTATTTTGTCAAGTTACATGCCACAATCCTCACAGATTTTTGTGTCTCAACTTTTGATTCATTCCCAGGACAGGAAAGCATTTTTTAGACAAAGACAATAAATACCATATTTTTCACTGTTTAGAGATCATCATTTTTCTTTAACAAACCAACTCAAGAAAATTCCCCCACTGAGTTTAAGAGCTCTGTCACTTAAAGCTACAACACCATGACAGACCTGACTCGAGTGAAGACCCTTAGTCTACAATTTTGCATAAACAAGGAGTTACAAAACCCATAATCTAGAGTTTGTATCAGATTCAATGACTGTAGGTGTGCAGTCTCTACTTCCTATCAAACAAGAAGTAAGGTTGAAAATTGACTATAAAGGGACCTAGACAGACAAAAGGCAAAATCCTTATGCAGCAAAACAGACAGCATTTCTAACTTTTATGACTGTTAGCAAATAATTACTTCTCAGAATCTCTGGAACCAGATGAGAATCTTGACTTCTTTTTTGAGACAACTTAGACAATGGGGAAAGGACTTGAAAATGTGATCCAAAAAGTCTATCAAAAAGATTCAAGGCCTGAATTTTAAACAGTATACTGTTTAAACTTTGCGATTTTCAAATTATTTAGAGAGACCAGATGTATGACTGTTTAACACACTTACAGCTTACAATTACTGTGTTTAATTCTAGAATATGCAAACATATGTCAGAAAATCTGCCTATTTCTCCCAAACATAAACTAGGTCAACTCAGTTTAGCATTTCTCATCTATTCTGTCTCTTAAGGGAAAACTAGCAGGCTGATGCAGGAATGTATTAGATGGAATTTCATAACCAATATTAACCACACAGTCATACAACATGATAACTATTTTCTTTCTGTTCTAAATATTTATTGATGTTGGTATCAATGAAGAGAAGACAACTAACTATACACTGCCATTAATCTTTGTTGGACTACCTGAACAACTTGATTTAGTTGCACACATCTCACTTGCCATTAATGTTACAGCAAACTAGTTTAATGAAAAGAGCACCAAGAAATATCTAACGTAAAATTTCTTCTGTATTGGAAGTGATTTCTGGTTCTTAGTTCCTGATAGACAGTATTTTCCAAGGGGAGGAAAAAACAAAACAAAACAAACAAACAAAAAAAAAAACCACAAACAACAAAAACATCTGTTCCCTGCCGCAGTTCACAAAGTCAAAAATGCTACCTGTGTCCAATCAGGGGTAGCCAAAACTATTCTTCACATCCAAAATAAAATTCCTGAAACTTTCACTTTTGTATTTGAGAAACTACACAGAAGAGATTCAAACAACCAATTCCCTAAGATGACATTGCCTGATTATTCATGTGACAAAGGTTCAAAACAAAAACAAAAAAAAAAAAATTAAAACAACACTTTTCCCCCCTTCAGCAAGAATAATGGTACACATCCAGGTGCTGAGCTTTTAGCATGACTCTCTATACTACAGAAGGCCAAAAGCACAATAAAGCAACTTCAGTAAAAATAGTAGGAAGAGTCTCTCATTGTGCTTAGCTAACATCTCTCTAATTATAATTTAAAGCAACATTTACTGACCATGAAACAAGTTACATCTTTTTTGTTCAGATGAAAACCATAATATTTATCTGTGATAGAACAATAAAATTAATCTAGCACTAAGAAAATAAACAATGTGGTCAAAGACAACGGTGTCAATAAAGGTGTGTGGTGAGAGAAAGAAAGGAAAAAAATTGATCCAATACCTTTAGGACTAACAAATCATGGATGCCATCTTGAAGAGTTGTTCCATCCTCCTTCATTAGCCTTATGTATGCCATTGCAAAATTCTTTTCTCCTTTATCTTTAGCTGTAAAGCAAAAATCTTTTCAGTTGACTATCCATCAATGAATTAAAATTCACTAAAGTAAAAATTCCCTACTTACACTCTTGAGATGACCTGTGTCTGAACATGAAGCGCAGATGTATCCTTTGCATGTCTTCAATAGGGACTGCTACCTTTTTTAAAAATCAGAAAATAATTAATTGAGTTGGGGGATAGGGGGGGAAGGTGCGTTCACCTGTAATGGGCCCCTATTTTAGAATAAATAAGCACCACTTCTAGTGGCTCCACAATGCCTTTTACAGACCATTTTAAACTATTGAGCCTGATCACAGCATCAGAAGTGGTGGCTGATAAGCAATTACCTGTTAGGCTTTGCTCACAGTGTAGCACCACCACAGAAATGAAGCAATGAACCAGTGAGTTAAAGCACACAGGTGCTTGTACTTTAGAAAATAAGTATACTGCAGTCTTATTACTTACCCTGTTACCCACACAGAATTATGTAACAACTCTGCACTATGAAATGTCCACATTTCATACACATAAATTGATGACCAATTTAATAAGCAGGTGATAAAGGTTAAGAAAATAGTGACAAAATAAATTAAGTGTCTTTTTTATGATTAAATTCATAGTTTCAAAGCCTTGAGCAGAACCGCAGGAACACATGACTGTTTTATCCTTAAAGGAGCATACCTACGTGTAACAAATATGCAACAAATAAGGCCAACCACAAAAATATAAAAAACCGTGCTTTTTCTTATCAACTTTATAGTTCTAAAACTCTAAAGACTTGTACTCCTTTGTGTTCACTCACAACTAGCAAGCCTGAGATATGCACTACTTCTGGAAGCTTCCGAGCATTTTCTGAGCAAAGACATTAAAGCTAGATTAGGTAATTATTGGTGTCCCTCTAAAGAAATCCAAGACATTTTTTTTTCTAAAACGTTAATGTTTGGGGTAGGAAGGTGGAGTCAGAGGTGGGTTGTGTTGGTTGTAGTTTTTGGGTTGGTTGGTTTTTTCAGGTTTTGGGGTTTGGTTTTTTTTTTTTTTTAATCATTCAATGGAAGCTCCTCATCTCCATTGTTTCACTGCAACAGAACAAATGCAATATTTTGTTTTTGACGAGCCATGTTAGGACAGAAGGTTATCTAAAATGACCTCATTTGTTTTGCTGAACAGAATCTTCACATTATTTTCTAGGTCACATTTTAAGCCTCAGTAATCATGTATCTCTAATAACTGACGTATGACTAAGGCTCCATCCGTCTAGCTGTATCCAGGACCAAGTTATTTTTTTAGAAAAAGCTGATGCTGTGCAACTTTTCTGTGTGAGGTACCAACAAATGAAGAGAGAAAAAAAAAATCAAGTGAAAAGTATCTAGACCATACCTTTAACGTTTCCATCCACCGGGGCTGTTTGACCTGATAGTACAGAACTGATCTATATTCACTCACGGGTTTGTCCCCCGCTCCCAAGCAAACAGCGTTCTTACAAAAAGAAGGAAGGAAACAAGTGCTTAGCGGCTCATTAATTTCTGCAAATTTTTAGGACTTGAGCAAAACCAAACAGCGAGAGTGTCCGCCCCCCCCCCCCCCCCCCCC
>RSEF01000013.1:4291130-4303952 GCA_003993805.1 Himantopus leucocephalus | reverse complement strand
CCCCCCCCCCCCCCCCCGGCCCCCAGCAATCCCGCCCGCGGCTGCGGGCAGCAGCTTTACCTCAGCGCACCGCCGAGACCCGCCCCGGGCCCCGCCCGCTTTACCCCTCACTGAGGTACGAAAACATGGCGGCCGCACCCCCCGGGGCCAAGCCAGCCTCGGCCTTCGCTTCCCGCCCTCAGCCGCCCAGCCACCGCGGCCCCGGCCGCCACAGCGCCTTCACAGCGCCGGCCGGGTAAGTGCGCCGGTCCGCGCTTCTGCTTCCTCATGAAACCGCCATGGCGGCTGGGAGCGGGGCGCAGGGCCCGGCTGGCGGCCCTGAGGCGGTGGCGCCCCGGCTCGGGCCTGCGGGCTGAGGCGAACCTTTCGGCGGTGAGCCGGCCCCAAGGCCCAGCGCGGCTCCCGCTTGGAGAGGGGAGACGCTCTGTGAAAACTGTGCGTTCAGGGCCAGTGCGCATCGTGAAGACCTGTCTTGAACAAGCCATTCTAAATTTGGGTATGGCATCATTCAAAATTAAACAGTAATGAAAGCACCAACAGAGAGGAAGCATTAATATGAAGATACTGCATTTTCCAAGCCTCTGAACATAATGAAAGTAAACATTTTCCATAATATTGGACCTACCCATAGTCTGCATTTTACAGGGATTACACAGCGGGCTATAAGAAGAGCTGTGTGATGAACATAAATAGACTGGATTTATCCTCCAAAACTGACAAACTTAATTAACCAAGGCATCGTATCAATTAGACGAAGAAACACACAAAGTAAAAATAATCTAGCTTCATTATTCCATGTATTTTTTCACTTACTTTAAAATACTCTATTCCAGCAGAATCTCAGAAGCATTTGGCTGCATACCAGCGGTGACTTCCAAACTTAACGTTGTAGAGGCACCGACAAGTATGCATTCCTCCATTTTTCCAACATTTAGAATTTCACATTCTCTAATGACTATCAGAACTAGTACAGATCCAACTTAGAGTTTTGATCAAGTTTAAAATTTGTTGTAACCTAGGAATTCAGTTTGTTTATTGAATCTGTGAAGAGACTTGGCCTACATCAGTCTTTCCTAGCTGATAGCAGTTGAGGATTGTACGTGCAGAGTAACCGCTGATGCTGATAATTGATGAAGCAAGATCACCAACACCAGGCATCAGACATAAAACTGAAGTGCATGAAAGAAGCAAACACATTAAATGCTCCACTGAAAGCACAGAGAAACCAACCCTATATGGGCTACACTAACCACTGCAGAGGTGCTGTTTTCCTGCTGAAGCAAATGTCTAAGATTCACTGGATTTTCAAACACCAGGATGCCTTGCGACAAGAACGGTGTGATGCTGATACCTGAAGATGATTTGTAAGATCTGGTCAGAGTGATTTAACTGCGGAAAGGTATGTCTCATTTGCCCGGACAGAGATTTTTCAAGGTTTACACACCAACTTGTTTCAACGTATTCTGTGACATTCACTTGGAACAAAAGGCCTTTTACTTGCAACAGTATATCTAGTGCTAGCTCTTCAACTGAAACTAGTTTAATATTTAAACGGAGCCAAGCAGTTTCCTGTTTAGTGACCATAAACCTGTTTTGATTCATGGATAATTAGAAATACTGAAATTAATATAAATTCATGGGTTTGAAAGTGTATTGGTATTATTTTATTTTTTGGAGGCTAAAAGGGAAAACTAACTACTTTTTATTATTATTACTTGCATTCAAGAGCATTTCAATTAATTCCTCAGAACTGTTGCTTAAACATGTCTAAGGCATATTACCCACAGAAAGCAGGCACGATTTGAACATATATTTAAGATAGACAACATGACAAATCCATTCTCTCCTGATATTTGGAGAAAGGATGCATTTGCAGAACTGAACATACATAATATTGGAATGCAAGATTCAACACATTGCAATAGGTTAATTTCTTTAAGGAATACTTTGGTATATGTATTTTAAGCATATTTTCTGTGAATAGAATAGAGGCTACTGAAGTCGATTTCACACCAGAATTAACTTCTGCACATGCAAGTCGTGGTTAGGTGTTTCCATAGGTATAGGTACTGTTTTGTAATCAGGGTTACAATTTTTTGTGGATCCTAAGCATTATATGGGTTTAGGATTTTCTTCATTCAAGCTTTAAATTCACCTTTTGGGTCAAGCATTTAATTGTAGTTCATAAACACATTTCAGCAAGTCATGAACCACAATGAGTTCCTCTATCTTTATCTCAGGTAGTTTCATTGTGATTTCATCCTCACGATCACAGTACTGATTTAGTGAACAGTATAAAGCTGAGAAAAGGAAAGGCCCCAAATCCCCCTGAATACTGAACTGGTGTTAAAAAGCCTTAAGGAAAAGACAAAAATGTCTCAAAACAGAAATAGGCAAGCAATAAGACACTGTAAATATTTATGTTGCATATATACAGTGACCACACTCCTCTGTTGTCACTAATTTAGTTACTTGCCATTCAAGGGGCAATGACACAGTATTCCTGGCACAAATCAAGTGTTTGTTATGTGGCAGAAATGGTACTTCTAGCATTTTAATGTGCAAATTGCATTCCTCTGGGAATTTCCACAAGAGAAACCCTAGAGTAAGAATGCAGTAATTGTCAGAAACAGCTTTTGTTCCTTGGCACAGCTAAAATAGGTCATTCAATGTTATTTCTCGTTACAATTTTATGCAAGACATTTATGGGACTTTAATAGATATGTCACTTTAAACATCAAAACTTATCAGCCACAAGATGCCACAAGTGAGGGAACTGCAAGGTTTTGTACAATGGTGTTTTATAAAAATTTATAAAAAGTTCAAGGCTTACTTCTAAAATGCAAGTCATGTTTCTCTGTCTGTCATACAGAAAGAAGACGACTTACTGGCATCACTTTTCCTTCTTCATCACAGACACACATTATCACTTCCACATTTCTCTGAGTTGTTTTATTGTATTTATCAAAATCTCCATACAGCAATGTAATATAAATGTCATTTCTTATATCTCCTAAAAAAGAAATTGAAAGGTTAAAAAAATAAAAATGAAAATGCTGTGAGAGCATAGGGTCAACTGAACTTCACAAAAGCACCTCTTTTTCTGTAGTTAAACAGATTAAAGTGTTCTATTTTTTCCATCTGAACTTAAATTTTCAGCTCTGCTATTCTTAGCTAAGATACTACAATGTGATGTGAAACGAACCAAATGGGAGTTCTCAGTGACTTGAAGCAATTCTCGTCCTGCACTGACACCTGCTGGTGAGGTGACAGATGATGCCATTACTGCATTTTCCCCAAATAGACAGCTCTCTTTCCAGAGGGAGCTTCATATTTTAATTTTCTGCTGTGAACAAATTAATGACTTTTTAAAGTATCGAGATTTGACTAAAGGGGGAGGGTAAGTTGTTTGTATTTTAGAAAAGAGCACTGCAGACAGTGAGTGAGTTTAATTGGAAAATATCATAAATAAAAAATCAAGATATTGTAAACACATATGTTTATTCTTGTTAAAGGAAAGTGATAAGTTACAGTAAAAATAAGGTTAATTTAAAATTCAAGTAAACATCCACTATAATCTACTTGAAGACAAGAAAGCTACGTACAACGAGCTGGGATTATCTCTCACTGTTGATTTTATTTTTCTGCTTAAGTACTAGAAAATACTTCTCAAGGATTTTGCAACAAAAATTACCATGAAGAGTGAATTCTAAAGAGCATCTCAGTTACCCATTACAGAATTAAGTAAATAAGACTGCAGCTGATGCTCAGTAACCTAGGCAATGAAAAACAAAATCCATTCTTATTACAGAACAAAGCACCTCCTACCTGGCATGATTATTTCAGGAAATCCTAGCTTTCTAGCAACAACTGTTGTTCTGTCTACAAGATGTGGATAGTCCTTTCTAGTTTGAATCACATCTCCAACAAGCATTTTCACAGTTACCCAGAGACCTATTGAGAGGGGGGAAAAAAAAAAAAAAAGATATTACATTTATGGTGGGGGGGGCGGGGGAGAATCTGTCTTCAGATGATTGTCTCTTCTACCCACCAAAACAGTGGTAAGAATTCACTTCCCCCGCTTCCTGTAGCTGAAAGTAAAAGCTCTATAATTCAAAACTGTAGCTACTAATTTAAATAGCCTCTAAGGTTTGGCAACAAACTCATGATTCTTCACTTCCACCTTCAGAGTTGACCCACCTCCATGGTCGTGCTACAGCTCTAACATAAAAGCCTTTCTCTAAAATGTAAGCAATATAAAATGGAGTTCCACAAAAATACGTTGTTACTTTAAAAAATAATACTACTTGCAAAAAAAAATAATCTACTTTACCTTGTCCACCACTGTCTCCTTTTGATGCAGTGACTTTGCTTAGGAGACTGTGTAGAAAGTCATTCTCTGCCACTACCCTGCAAGATAAAAAAAACAATGTCTACTAGGAATTAAGTGCTAAATATATCAAACACCATTCAGAACATGGATGAAAACCAGCCTCAGTCCTCTTTGCAATAGTTGACCTGAACATGATACGTTGTGTAATTTCATTATCTCTCACTCTGAGTTGCAGGCCACTCACATCAAGCTTATGTGTACACTGAAGTGAAAAAGATTCAGTCGGCAACTTTAGGAACAGCATTTTGTGACAGACTGACAATATGAAAGCTTATCATTTTGTAGAAACACACAACATGAATGCATTCACCAACATGCCAGTCTAGTCCACTTTCCCTGATAAACAGCCACACAAATGAATGAGCTTTGCATTTTTTTTCAACTACTTTTGAAATTAGAAACAAATTCTCACATAACAAGCATGTTGGATCAAGTTGTAAACAAGTGAAATAATAAACCAGTGTGTCATAACTTGGGTCTTACAGAATTAAATTTATTCTCTATAGTACATAGCAACGGTGCTATGTAAAATGCACGAGTGTTTCCAGTGAATACCCGAATCCCTGCGTTTAATCTGTCAGTGTCACATTTTTAGGCAGCTGGTCTGGCATTTCTTTTGCAGATAGTTAATATATAACAATTCAACTACTTTTTCAGTGAAACCCAATTTTTACTCAGATTTTTCTCAAATTCAGAACAGAATGAAGCCCATAAATTACTAGTCACCCATATTGTAAAGCTTACTGTTGAGTATGTATAACTATTTAACTTGGGTTTTGTTAATAAGACATCGTACTAGCTGTCTGAAGGAGCACACTCAGAAATATACATTCCTTTAACATGCTATGTAACCCCTGTGAAATCTTAAATGCCTTTTAAAGCGATAGTTAAATAATTAGCACTATTACAACACAGAATTATTAAAAGGAAAAATTATTTTTTCTTGAAACATTTCAGATTGTTACAGCCAAAGAGATCTAGAAATATTCTTGTGCATATAAAAAAAGATATGTTTGACTATCTTACGGGTGAAAGGGAATGAAATGCTGCTTTTCTTCATCACTTTCAGCTTTTCCTTTTATGATATCTGTAATATCCATAACTAGAAGAGTGAAAGAAAATACAATCAAAACATATAATAGCATTGCAAAATAGCTCCTCTTACCAATGAGTGATGTACCTTAATGTTCTTGAGCCTCAAGTTAAATACAGATTTTTCACTAGCAAGCAGTGTAGCCCAATAGGGGTAGATTTGTGGGGCAGAATATTTAGTGCAAAGTCCATACTACAAACATAACATTGTTTAAAGGGAGAATTACTTCAGACTAGTTTTGGTCTAATCCTGCAAATATGGGTATCAGTGCATTGGTGGTGCTCTTGGGACTTAATCATTGCGTTTGTTTCATCTGGAAGGATTTCTATTATTACACTCTGGTACTGTGCTTCGGTTTGCACTGCATAGCAGTACGTATGAATTATTAGGAAATTAAACTCAAAAGCACATTTCTGACCTGAACTAAAATGCTAGTGTAGGTGCAGTCTTTGTGGCCTTAAAAAATTAAATAGGGAAGATAGTTGATATAGCTGGTTTGTATTCTGACATGTATTGGTAGAGATTCTATGGTCCAGGGTTCGCAAGTGTCACTTGGGCCCTGCTTCAGATGTAGCACAGGAGACATCAGATACCTGCCACTCCAAAAGGCCGCCTTAGTCCTTGTGTGTATTTCTTTGAGTTACTGTCTTTGAGATCCATCCTTCCAATTCGGACTATTTGACAAACTAAATAAATTTTGTCTCTGCTAAGATCTTTATTTCCGAGATCCTAAGATACAAACAAAAAAAAAGATTGAAATATTACCTGGGGAGGAACCAAGTTGTGAAATTTAAACGGGACCTCCAGTAATAAATTGAGCCTCAGTACTCAATGGAAAAAAAACCAAAAACCCAAACTGACCCCACAGGAAAGATGAAAAACCTGACAGTGTCAAGTCTGAAGAAAATATAAGGTAAGATAGAGTAAATAGTAGCAATCAAGAGGTACAGCAGATAAAAAAAAATAATCAAGTAATCAGTAAATTTATGAGGCAGCAAATTGATTTGAACAACAGACACTGAAGCGTTGTCAGCTGCCTTAAAGCACCCAATGACTGGTCATCTTGCTCTAAGATTACTTCTGCTTCCTCCTTCATCTTGCTCAATCTTCAGGAGTTCTGGTAGTGACCACAGAGAAGAGACAATACGATTTGCAAATACTAAGTAAGGTAAACTGGAAAACACTTACTGTGAACACTACTTTAAGATTGTTGAGCATATCAATTTCCTTTGGAAAGCCTCTACTCCCCCATCTCACCAAGTAGTTCTCACTGTTTTGAAGATAAATATCTTATTGTCATGTGATTTAAAAATTCTTCCCTTCCACAGTACATTAAAAACCACAGTACATAACAAAGGTTGTGTAACAGACAGTAGTCTGTGGTGATTGTTTAAATCTAATACCAGACTAAAAAGACAAGAAGAATGCTATACAAAACACCATCAGTAAGTTTTGAAAAAATAACTTGAACGTAAGGCAAAATGGCACTGTTTTTGACGAAACATTACCATCAGTCTGTTTGATGGGAATACTCAACAGAATCTTCATCTAAGTTTATCATCATCTAAGTATCATATTCATCTAAGTTTATAAGTTATTCCCATTTTGTCCCCTTCGCAACATTCCCCATCAAGAATAATCTCTTAACTTACAGTGGTCTCAGGCCTCTCCAAAATTCTAAAGTGTTAAATCCAGGAATTATGTATCAAAATATCTGGGATCCCTTAACATAGAATTCTTTAGCAGCCACCAACAACTAGATCTGTCCATACTTCCCTTTAGTTTTCTTCCTTTAATATATATATATATATTCTCTGCATCACTAGCATGTTGGCAACTATTTTACTTCATTTTGGCTAGCTTCTTTTGCTACTCTTTTGCGATAAAAGAAGAAAGTTTACCTTATAATTGTTAATTTCTGTGGATCGTATAGTGACATAAAGAGTTCTGCATCCTCTCCTATTCGGCACACAAAATTCCGCACAAAGACATATAGGCTGTGGGTGGGGGATGAAGACATTCGGGAGTACGATGCATAATCTGGTTGATCCTTTGACTGCTCAGAAGGAGGAAAATCATTAGCTAGATCCATGAATTAAAATGGTGGGATACTACAAGCAGTTTCAATTTTTATCATATGTAACAGTTAATCTTGAAAAAGTCATAGACAATTTGGATAAAAATACTTGTTTACATCACAGAAGCACTGCCCTGTATATTCCTCTGAAAGACATTGCTTAGTAACGCAGACATGACTAGCAAATAAGATTCTGACCCTCCGCAATGTTTCACCAGTGTAACAACATCGTTTTCTACTATGAAGTTAGAGAGTTAGCAGGTTGGTTAGAAGGTGCAGAAGTGACATAGGTGTGAGGATCCCACCTTCCTCTCCCGAGCCTTCACTGTACACAAGGAGATAAAAAGCTCAGACTGGGTTCTTCAAAACATTGCACCCAGACTAGGGAGCTAGCTCCCTGTGCAAGTAATGAAATAGCTGATGACAGAGATGCCTTAAATCGATTTTTTGCAATACTTAGGGGACTTCCTCAGCGTTATGAGTAAGAACTTCCTTTGTATGGGATTCTAAGCATATTATCCTTTCCAAGTAGGTGTTTTCTTTTAGGAATGGAACAGGGATTACTTTATCTTATGAATATTTCCAAGAAACACACTAGTTCAGCTGTTTCTCTTCCCTTCTTCCCTTCACCTCCAGAAACCTTCCTTTCTTGAAAATCTTACGTTTACTTTAATTCAGGAGAACAGAGCCAGCTCCTGTATATGAATGTATTCAAAATCTTACCTCCCAAGAAAATCAGGCTGCTTTCAAAGGAACTATTCTGAAGTCCTTTACTAACATTTTGGTAAAAGATTGTGCCTAAAAGACTTGACAATGTTTTCGCTATGCTGTAAGAACTTAAACCCCTTTAGGAGAAGGGAGCAGATGAGTTGGACTCTATGATCCTTATGGGTCCCTTCCAACTTGAGATTTTCTGTGATTCTGTGACTCCCATATCTTAGGCCAGTTCTTCAGCCACTGGGTAATTATGTAAAGGGCGAAACATTATCACCACTTTTAAGGAGAATAGAAAGTATTGAGCTATCACTACAGAGGCATGCCTACAAGTCTGAAAGCTATGATTTGTTAACACAGTAGGATATAGCAGAAGGCCTACTATCCACATTGTAATGGGGTTTCAGTATGCTAGGAACACTAGCAAAACTCCTCTTTGAAGAGGAGACAAATGACATACGCTGAGATCAGGACACAGCTGAGCAGGTTCACTGACTCATAATAGGCTCCTAATTTCTACCTACATCCCATTTTAACCACTTAGAAACAGCTACTTAACATTTGATGGCCTAAAGCTCTTTTTATCTGTTCTTTGGCTCTATTCTTAAAATAACACAGTCTATTGCAGACTACCAAGTTTAATTTTCCTTATATTGTCAGTTTATTACATTTTGATGACTGGGAAGCAAGATTTATTCAGTGACACTAGCGAGAACCACTCATAAGGTGTTTTCCAGTGATTTGTCTTGGGCATTATTGAGGTGTCATGACAGCCCCACTTTTTTTTGCCAAGTGTTTTACTTGCTTTATTACTGTTTATTTTCTCATGAATGAAGAGAAGAATGCAAGTATCTTACAAGTCCCTGAATAGATCTAATATAGAAAAAGGTGAAGGAAGTGTAGTCTCCTGTTTTCCATTTTAAAAGATGAAGTTTATGCGCTCTTTAGCTTCGCTTAGGCATGGTAATTTCTGGTGTCCACAAGATTATGCTGAGTTCATGTGAGTTCCTATTCAGTGAGCTTAAATTCTTCAACTCCATCAGAGGGGAACAAGCAGCAACACATAGCAAACAACTAGTGTTGTTGCAAGGTCTTCTAAGAAGAGCTTTAGTTAATCATAGCTTGCAGCTTGAACTCCAAGTATTTAACTATTCACTATCTGAATCATCCCATTGAGTAGCTCACAGATGGAATGAGGAGACGTATTTCTATTTAGGAATCCAAGAACGGATTTGGAACCAGCTTTAAACACAGGCTTTCAGCCTAGCACACAGCCTGAATCCAGTGCACAAACACAACTAACTGAGCTTGAGGCTTAGCCATATTTATATCACGTGGATGTGAATCTACTCTTAGTTCAGTCAGAGGCAAAAGTTTCCACCAACTTTTATGGTAGAAGGTTACATCCTTCAACCCTTGTATAGTTTTTCATTTTGATTTTAGCAAAGGAAGTGTTAAGTTTGGCCAGTCATTCCTACCATTTCCTCCTTAATTCGCTCTGTGATTTTATTAGTCGCTTCTTCATGTGCATGAAATAGGCTGATGACACTGGTTTTATCTGGATCCAAGATATTTCCATCTTCATCTCTAACTATTAGATCTAGCTCAAGTATCCTGTGAAAATACAAAGAGCAATGGCAGGGTTATTTCCTTCTATAAAAATAAAGCTTAGAAAAGTAACGCACAAGGAGCTGCTTCAAGTTTTAATGCAATAAAGTAAGTTTAAATGTCTGCAACAGTATTTGATTGAAGACAAATTTAAACCACATCATTTTCTTTTCAAGCTGTTGTACAGTATTTATCCATTTTAGGAATTTATAGTAGTGTCACCAAAGCATTTAAATGCCTTTCACATAAAGTAGATTCACCATGTTCAATGACTTCAAGCAGTCTTCATCTCTTTTGCTTTTTAATGTATAACCTTTGTAATCAAGATGCTTTTGTTGCTCTCTTACTCTCCCAGTCCCATTACTTAACTATTATGCTCTGTTCTGATTCACTCTCATACAAATCATGCCCTTGTTCGTTCCGGTTCTTTTTTTTTTTTTTTTACCTCACCATTCAAAATTCAAGTCTTACCTCCATACATCCTACATCTTCTTGCCCACAGTGTCATGGTGTCACCTCAGCCAAGATATACCCTTTCTTGCCTATCCAGGATCTCACTCCTCCATCCCTCTCTAAAATTGGTCTACTTCGTGCCGGACTGTACCTTTCACAATCTCTAAGATGTACTGGCTGCCCTTATGGCACTGTTAAAGTTTGAAGCAGTCTATATCAGACTGCAAGCTGTATTCATCACCTTACATGATTATCCACAACCTCTCCTGATTTGGTGTTCAATTTCCTCTCCCAAAATGACCCGCTCAGCATCCATTGTCATTCCCTTTTTTTCCTTCTCCGCAGTTTGGCAAGTTTCCTTCACACATCACGACTCAACCCCACACTTTCAGGCACTTAAAAATACTATCCAGCTTGTGTTTTTCCTCTATACGACCCCAAATCATTTTATACATGCCCTCCACCTCTAGTCCTCTAAAGGAGGAAGCTCACTGTCTCGTAATTTGGAGAGAAGAGAAGAATGTGAAAACAAAAGTCTGAAAGCAAATAAATGTTAGTGTTGTCTTAATCAGAGCTCAGCTTCTCTGATTGGAGCATTTCAAAGTAAAATCTGTCTTGGAGTGACCACTCAGCTCCACACACTGTAGCAGGATATGTGTATTCCTATAGTGTGTTCTATAAGAACACAATTTATCAGAAATCTGTGCATCCAAATCACAGTGAACAAGTTAAGAGTTTCGTAACATCTTGTGGTCATTGTTTATGTCTAGCCACAGGTAACTGAAGACTTTCAGCTGCGTATCGGCCTTTAGGCCACAATAACCACAGTCACTTGCAATAGCTAAATACAGTTTATAAGCAGATTCCAATGCCTATAAAACCAATACTGTGAAGATTTTTTTACCAAGCTCTCTCTCCCCCTTTATCAGATGGTGGAACACCACTTGAACCCACATAACCTCATTTTTGCCAAAAATGTATTGCGTTACAGTGACTTTCCATTAGCAAGAAGCAGACAAGGCATTTGGTCAAATAACAGTTCTATCCCTGGGTAGTTTCACTTCTATTACCAGAACCAGAGTTCTGCCTGGAAATTCCCTAGTAAATTGGGGGGCGGGGGATAGAGTGGTGATGTGGTGCCTTTAGCAAAGGCCCTGTACCTTTCAGACTTTTGCGGTTCATCCACCACGCTAAGGTCTCTCAGCACCACTTTTGAAGTGGTAGCATTACGCTACTAGCGGTAGGCTGTGTTTGTGAAGGATGGACAAGTTTTGGATACTGAGTGCGCTGATGTTATATGGATATAAAGGTCAGTTACCTAACCTCAAAAATTTACAAACCGACAAGCTCATATATCTATAATTAACAAATAAATTAATATTTTGAAAAAGCAATTTGCTATGAGAAGCTTCAACATGGCATCTACTCTTATCACAGGAATAACAGGCAGAAATTTGAAAAGGAAGATTCAGTATGTCTACATCTCACATTAATGCATTACAAAACTGCAAACAGGAAAACTTTATCGTCATCTCTGTTCTAGCTGGGTGCTTTAAAATCAATCATGTTTTCAAGAAGCAATGTAGGCCACTTACTTGTTACCATAGTCAATTTTGGAAGTGACTTTCTGTTTGAGTTCTTTGAGCTCATCTTTTGGCAAAGTCCCGGACAGAAGCTGTGACCGCCACTCCATTAAGTCATACATCATAGACTGCACCTGCTGGAACTGCTCTTTCTTATTTGTCTAAGATATAAAATAAAACAATAGGTTTCAGGCTTCAAGTTGAAGTGAAACCTTGGTCTTGACAGTTAAAGGGTGTATCATATTTAATGCTAAGTGATTACAGGAGCAAAATTAGGCAAAGTACTGAGCCTGGCTTCCTTCCTCCTCTCATCCCACAAATTGTTAAGGACAGAATCTCCCGTGTGACCATAAAGAAATGACATAAAATTTAAGCATTTTTATGGGGATAGGGCATTACATCATTTTTGGTTTATTTAATTGCACCGTTTTAAAATTCTTTAACTCAGTCTCATCAAGATAAAATATTATAGAAGCAATTTACTTCTGTATGAGATACTGATAAGAGCATGGTGGGAACAACTATATTTGATTGCGGTATTAATACATTTAAGGGAAAAGTGAGAGAACGCATAGAAGTCACTAAAGCAGTTCCAGTGTCAGTCCCTGAAACAAGAAAAGTTTTTTGTTGACTTTAACAAGAGGAAGACTAAGAATTCACATGTTTCAGAAAATATAATAATGAGGGAAAACTACACCATATTCAAAATTTTTTTGCCCCAACAGAGAAAAAGCAAAATCCAATGGCTGGGATCATGGAGCCATCAGTGCAAGTTGTTGAAACAGGTTACCCATTAGAAGACACTTCTCAGGTACTAAAGAATTCACCATCTTTTGATGGGGTTTTTTTTGGTTTGTTTGGGTTTTTTTGGTTTTTTTTGTTTGTTTGTTTGGGGTTTTTT
>RSEF01000013.1:4265436-4291030 GCA_003993805.1 Himantopus leucocephalus | reverse complement strand
ATTGAGCTTTAGTGTGACAACAGACAATCCAAGCAAATAAGTTTTTCCTCTTTCATTCTTAGTATCTTGTAGTCGGCCTGCAAACGCTTCGGGACTGATTATTCTACAGCCTGCAAGCTGTTGAACCATACTTTCATTTCCATACTGAATTAATTTTTTTGAAAAATACGTATTTTACTAGTGTGTAATAGATCACATCTACAGGCTGCTACACACAACAAGAGAAAGGACAAATGAGTAAGTTCAGTTAACAGATTCCAAAGTTCACAGCTGAGCATCATGTTCTGAAGTTGTCTCCTGGAGTTCAAAAGCAGCCAGGCCCTTTTATAATTCTTTTCTACCAACCTTTATGAATTAACTGCAACCCCCATTCCCCATCCTCCCCTGTGCCACTCACTGAGGAGGAGGTAGAAGTTGGGAACAAAGGACTGAAGTTGAGACTGGGAAGAAGGGTTTGGGGGTAGGGAGAGGGTGGGCTTGTCTGTCTGTCTCTTTGTCCCACTATTTTTAATTGGCAATGAGTTAATCTTCCCCAGGTCAAGTCTGGTTTGCCCATGACTAATTGATCCCCGTCTTTATCTCAACCCACAAGCTTTTTCCATCTCATTTTCTCCCCCATCCTGTTGAAGAGCANTCTTCCCCAGGTCAAGTCTGGTTTGCCCATGACTAATTGATCCCTGTCTTTATCTCAACCCACAAGGCTTTTTCCATCTTATTCTCTCCCCCATCCTGTTGAAGACCGGGGGTGAGAGCAGCTAGGTGGGCATCTTGCAGCAAGCCAAAGTTATCCCACCACAGTCCTCATACCAAGCCAGCTCACAGACCACCCCTTACAATAGCACCACTGTATTTCATGAAGTGTTAGCACAGGGAAGTGAATGGACCAGAAAGAGATGGCAGTTAAACACTTCCACTTAAAAATAAACCCACCCCAAAAATACTTGTGAAACACTGATTCTATGAAGCTTTGACTTTGTAGATGCTGAAAATGAGATGTAATGGCGGGTTCCTTCTATGCATTTAAGGAAGATCAACTAGTCTCATCAGATGGAGCTTTATGGATGAATGCCATGCCTAAAACCCTGAAGAGTATTAGTTATCCAGATCTCCTGCTGAGCCAAATGGCTATAGGCGTTTCCTGTTCCTGTTTGAACAAAGTCCAAATGAGGTAGGTTTGGCATAGAAATTCAACTAAATAATTTAAAAGAGCAAATAAGCTCTTAGGCACACAAGTCCTTCTTTAGATCAAACTGAAGCAGACAACCTCAAATCTAAACGCAAACTAAGTTGGGCAGTAATGGCTGGAATGTGCTATTTCAGTGTCAGAAGTGAAGAAAAGCATTTCAATACTCTATATCTTTTTATTGACCAGTTGGCCTAACAGAGGATATCACTAACTATAACCCCTGCATTGCCTGAATTACAATAGCAATTAATAATAATCTTAAATATTTAGTCTCAAATACTATGTTCTCAACACTCATATACCATAACCTAATCAGTACCATCACCTGTAAAGTATTCCAATGTTTACTTGCTTTAAACTTTTTAAGTATACTCACACGCACTGCAGATACGGACATACGCTATTAGTTCAAAGTTATCTAGCTTTACCTTGCTAAATCACATGAGCAAGCAAGACGCTTCAAACAAGGAAATTTGTCACCCACACAAGTACATACGGACCACTTCTGACCACTTCTTCATAACCTCCTAAGCCAAGATGACAAAGCTTCACACAAGTACATACAGACCACTTCTTCATCACCTCCTAAGCCAAGATGACAAAGCTTTTCAGACACCATTTTCTAGAAATTAAGCTTGCAATCCTTTCACAGTTACTATGGCTCTTTTCACTGCCACATTTCATGGACTAATAATGACAGAGCTAGACTAATTACTGCACAAAAACTACTCCGTTTACAAAAACAACCCCCAATGACCACAACAGCTTTTTAAGCCAGAGCATGACATTTCACATAACACAAGGTGAAACACTGACAATTATCCACCATGCACATACCAATTATTTTTTCATCCCCCAAACTCCCCATTTTCAGATCCACATTTCTGCTCAAGTTGGCAATATTTCTGGTGCTTTTGCATTTAGCTGTATTCCTACATAGGGTTTGGCTACATCTATCTCAGAACAGTCCAGAGATTCTTTTAGTGTTTAGAAACTCAACCTCTCAAATACTCAGATTTTGTCATGACTTCCTGTTTCATAAATCATAACAGATCAGGGTGAAGTAAATCCTCAAATGTTATTTTAACATCATCATTAATTGGGGATTTAGTAGTTCATTAACACAATGGGAAACAAACAGAACCTTCTGTCTCGATTTGCCTTTTAAAGGTTCGTACTACCACAGAAAACAACTTAAAAGCTTATATGGAGTTTGGTGGGTTTTATTTTTTAAAATCTACTTATTTATGTTTTATTCCTTATTTGAACGAACAGCATTGAGTGCAACCCTCCCTCTGAACTATGACTTCATCTTCCTCTTCCACTTTTTCCACTTGCTCTGCTTTCAAACATCAACTTCATAAAATAATTTCCTCTCCTCACCCTCTCTCTGGTAGGTTTACCCCTTCAGTTCACATAAACTGTTTCCAACAACTTCCTGTTGGCAGAGACTGTATCTTCCTTTCCAAAAGAAACACAAGGAAGTAAGTTAAACTTTTCACACCCAGGTTACTTGCTATCTGTTCCTCTATGTGTACAGAACACTGCCAAAACACAATACCATCGCTAAATTATCCAATCTTTCCCCTCAACTTTCACTACCTTTCTGACCTTCCTGATCTTTCCTCCTCAGCGACAGCCCCTACATATTTTGACGTAGCTACTTCAGCTGCTATTCCTGCCATATTCTTTCCAGACTATTTCAGAAGATTGTACTGTTTAGTTACTTTAAACCTGTTAATTGCATCCAATGTAACCTTGCATAATTGAATCAAGAGTCAAAACACCAATCCACTTACTTCTGAATGCCATTAGTTTTGGCTATACTGCACAGGTTTCCATGTGTTAAGCTTTCCTCCATCTCTGAAGCTGCTGTCATTCTAGATTCAATAAACTATTTTTACTAGTGGACATTAGCAAGTTGTGAGCTCAAAACATCTAGACTGTCACAGATTTATTTTTTTTCCTCCCCCCAAACACTTCAACACATGTTTATTAAGATTATTGTCCTGGTTTGGGCCAGACTGGCCACTGAAACGAACAACAGGTTTGGTACCTCAAACCAGAATGTTTATGAATATGAACAGAANAAAAAAAAAAAAAAAAAAAAAGAAAACCAGCATTCCTTTAACCAAGATAAAGAAGTTGGAGCTAATTACTGTACTAAGTTACTTTACCATCTATCAAAAATTAACTTAAATTCTTAGTTCAGGGGGAAAACTTGATCTTAGTTTAGCAGTTGTGTTTCTAGTTATCATGCATCCAGATTATGGAAGTCAGTTGTCTGACAACACAAATAACATAATTAATTGTCTATTATCTTGTACAACGCAAGTTTTGTTCACCCAATTCAGTTTAAGAATTACTTAATTTAAATAATTTTTAGCCTTTTAGCTAAATCTGAAAGTTGATAAGGGCTGAAATTAGTTATGTAATGAAACTGAAGCATGATACCTATTGCCTTTGCGACTTTGATATCTAACAGTTGTGTGGCAGCTTTGAAGGGACCAAGAAAACAGTCCTATTTCTAAAGTTAGAGCAAACTGGGTGAACTGTCATGCTATCTGCACACCTTAAACAGTTTCAAGTAATGGGAAAGCTATTTCAAAGATTGTTACAGTTTCAAGAGTCTTTTTCATTAGTCATCATTTTAGTCTTTCTAAAAGGTATTGGGAAGTTCAATGTAGGCAGGCGGAGCTGAGGAATTACAGTGCATGCAACACTGAGGAAGTAGATAAAGAAGTGGATAGCACAGTTCATGCAGCGAAAGAAGAGAGATGCAGGTCTGTGCTGATTGCCTTGACCATAGACAGAAGCCGACACTGACCTGGGGGCAGCTGAAGTCAAGGAATTACTTCCACTTCCACTATACGAAGTAAAGGCATCATGATTCTCATCTTTAATTTTAACTCTCTTTCTTTCTCTTTCAGGTTCAACCACTTTTTGCATTGCTTGGAGAGCTATAGTTATTGGTGGTGCTTCAAGAGCTTGTTTTTTTGGAGAAGCATCACTTTGCTCCAAGTTCTTGGAAGTCGTTTCTTCCTTACTTGGCAATTGAGTGAGAGCATCTTCTTTTACTGAAGTATTTTTGCTGTCCAAGTATTCACAAGTAGTGTCTACTGGAATCTTCTCCCTCTTCTTTTTAATTTTAGTGCCTTTAAGTAATTCTAAGAAAAAAGGAATATACTTTTTTTACACACAAGTGAGGCTGGAGTTAAGCTTGCCCACCAACACATTCATAATGAAACTAATAAAGAACAGTTCACATGACTAAACACCTTGGAATAATTCTTAATAGACAACTTATATCCCTCTAAGAGTGCCCTTTCATATGATCTGTTATCAGCAAGTAAGCGTCCCAATAGAATTTAACTTGAAAAACAGACAAAAGTCTTTCTCTCCATCTACTCTACCTTTTTACCAAGGTTTTTAATTAGATGCTCCGAACTACATGAATATGCTCAATTATTTTATTTCCATTTTGAAGGCTGCTGAAGTAACCTTCCACAACTAAGATTTTAAAATTGAATCCTTTGGGAATGGACAAGTACCAAAACTAATTCAGCCATCTGGTTCCTCCACAGGCTACAACTCCTTTGTTTCTGCCCATAGCCAGGTATCGGCTGTTTTTCAGGTGAGTCTCCGTTCTCAAAACTTAAACAGTATTAACTAAACAGTTTTTCCTCTAAATGCTTTGCACTTACTACAAGCTCATATCAGCTGCTTACATTCAGAAAGCTGATACTTCTCTCATCAACAGACAGACACAGCTACTATTATGAAAAGCACCTCCTGAGAATCTGTTCCTACCTACTTCACTATGGTGAGCTAGCTGTTCTCTGTAAAGCCTCTGAACACTAGAATTTGTACCCTCAAATTATTTTATAAACATATTGAAGTAAGGTCCTTCAGCAAGGTAGGGCTTTACTATTTCAGTTCAGCACTTTTTTGACGAGCTTATTATTGAAAAGGCAGCCATTTACACATTAGTTTATATGTGGAACTAACCCCATGCTTTCCTGTTTAATGTCATTCAACCTGTGAAGGTTGAGAAGACTAGATTTTTTTTTTTAATAGAGAAGTAATATTTACCTTCAGGTTCGTACTTCATTTTTAGCTCATCCAGCATAACTCGCAAGTTCATATTCTCACTCTGACAAGCTTGCAAATGCCTCTCATTTGTGAAGAGTTTCCTTTCAACTTCCAGAACCCTTTGGCTCTCATACAGAGCTTTCATCCTCTGCAAGGACAGTTCATTTTTCAAGGTTTCTGTTTCCTTGCTGGGGTGGAAAGAAAAATATACAGTCACTCAGACTTGGATTCTTTTGTTTGTTTATTTTTTGCTTGTTTGCTTTTTCCAGTAAAGCAGCAGATACAAAGTCAACAAAGCATTCCGCGTCTTCACATAAAATTCTTATTTATACATTAGTAGGAACTGAAAGAGACCTCTTCCAGTACAATGAAAATTTTCACCTGAACCTGACGTGGAGCAAGTGAGTTTAGCTACCAGAGACAGAATGCTTGTTAAAAACAAAGCTGTATGCTGAACGAAGCACACATGCATATGTAACTACTTTGAGAAACCTTCCCTAACCTACAAATTCACCATTTCATTGGGGTTTTTCTAGCCTGTGTATAAAGTAATACAACCACTCCACAACTGACATAGAAGCTTTTCACAAAGGTGTTACTCCAAATGACCCCCACAAAAATAATTATGTTAATACTCAGTGCGTGTCCTTGCCTCTATTTTAGAGGCCATTAACTTCCACATCATAAGCACTGAATCACCATTCCTCAGCAACCCTAAGGTACTCGGACCACGCCAGCTTCTCGTAATAGCAACAACCATGAGGTGACAGACTTCTCGGGGATCCCCACAGCAGACCACCACCACCTGCTGGAAGTGCAATACTTCCATCCTGAGGGCTTAAAAATAGTCCTAAGGCCAAACATTATGGACTTTCTAATTAATGGATATGGAATTCACTAGCCAAAGAAGTCGTCTCAACTAAATAGTCCATTAAAATGTTTTAAGTGTTATTATCGATTCTTTTTAGAAGATAAAAAAGTCTATAGGCTGTATATATTTAAAGAAGCTTCATACAGTTCCCTTACAGGTAAATTTTGGGTTTGTTTTTTTGTTTGGGTTTTTTTTAAGTTCTCAATGATCTTGTATCTAGGAGTACGACATTTCCAGAAGAAAGCAACAATAATATAAAACAGTTCTGCTGCTATCTTTTACAATAATAAGTAAAATTAAAAAACAAAACAACTCTCGGTCCTAAAATGAAGATACGATGATTCCACAACATTAGAAAATGAGACAATAATCATATTTGTATGTAGTCCACTGACTCCCTGCGTAAACAGTAACAAAAAAAAGGGAGAATAAAAACAAGTAGCTAGAAGAAAACCAGACTACAACCAAGTTCTAGGCCTCAGACCATTAAGTACATACTTTGAGTTGTCAAGTTTCATTTGCAGTAAATCAGCGTAGTAACCATCTTCAGAGTCTCCTCCTTTTGAGCTACTACTAGCTCTGGATTCTTCCATATTCTCATATAAAGTCTGAAAAAGAAAAAACGTCAGGTTGTCAAATAGTGACCTTTCAGAAGCACATTAGCTTAGTGCTGAAGTGAGATTTTTTTCCATGCATTTCTACAAAGAAGTGTCATCACAGAGGCATTTAAACATACAAGAGAGCTCAGTTGCTTTGAGTACTTCCTCATTTGTTACAAATGTCAAATAGCAAACTGACAGTTCCCTCTCATTCACTGAAAGAAAAAAATTAAAAAGCAAGTTCTTTCTGCTCCAGAAGGTTTTCAGATAGCATTGCGGAAGTTATCTTCCTTTTTACTTGACAATACAGGACATTTAGCTAAGCCACAGGGAATTTATTTCAGCCTTTATTTCTGGGCTTCAGCAGCTGGACCCCAAAGGTAAGTAATACAAGCCACGTTAATCAACAGCACAATCTCAAAATCAGTTATATCTTCTAGATGAGAAAGTTAGTTCATAGTAAAGATGCCACAAATGCAATAAACTTCCTGTAAAATACATCAGTAACGTGACATTCTAGGGTTTTTCTTTTGTGTTTTTTTCTGAACAAGCAGTACTCAGATTTAATACTGTTCCACAGATCTCATAGGCTTCTGTCACTCACTGACTACAGGTACTTTTGATGGTTATTTGATTCAATCATTTAATTTCCTGATGCTACTTATTTATGGCATAGAGACAAAAATAAATACTGATCAAGCTTACACATGACAAAACTGGTGAAGCAATCAAGCTGTTTCAAATTGCTTACTAAAATGGGTTAAGCCTAGCTTTAGGCCACTTTGGTTAAATGCAGAACAGAGGACGCTATCCTGGAAAGCATAATCCTAATGCATAAGCTAATACATCTCAGTTCACATTCCAAAGCTGTGATAAGAAAGGGCCAAACGAGTCCATAAGTATGTAAGAAAGTAAGAAAGGCTACAGTTTCTCACTCGGTATACACACAAACATCAGTTATGTTACAATAGTGAATACAGGTGTTCTCGTGTATTTCTCACCTTCCAAAATATTGACAAGATGCTATCCAGTTACTTATGAGGACTGAAGAAATTGCTTTACAAGAAAAACTGAATTACTTAATCACCCTAGAGAAGGGCATGCTTCAACTACAAAGTTAAGACACATTAAGGGAATAAATATCCAAGAAATCCAATATAGCCAAGAGGCTAAAAAGTGATAAAGTCTAAGTATACACAGTAAAAAATGGGAAATGGTTATATCTTCCAAGAGAAAAAAATCCTATATCATAGCTCAGTGAACTTTGACCAAGTAATTGAATTTAAACACTACAGCTAACTATGTAAAATAGGAAGGTGCTACACACAGCAGCCTGGTAAAGACTGTTTCTCCAAACTGGGGGTTAGGTGGTGTAGAATTTTCTGCTTCTCTGAACTTCAGAAGTGTACATTCTCCAGCTGTAAAATGGGACTTTGGTCAAATAAATGTAGGAGTAGCCTTTGGATCCCTTTTCAAACCTGAGCACAGACTTCAGATAGTTTTCATAATTCTTCTTATTCTCATGTTTTAGCTTCTGACTGTGACTCTTCTACTTAATGACAGACCACTTACCTTAAATTTTTCTAGCTGCCTCACTTTCATAAGAAGATCTTCTATCTCACCATTCTTTTGTTCTAACATCGACTGTAAGCGTTCCAGCTGCTCAAATTCTGCCTGAGAGCCTTTCATCTGTAGCAGCGTAGCCATTTGCAGCTGGAAAAAAGGAAAAAAAATCTTTACAACAAATACTGGGTTAAGTGACTGAAAAACTCAGCCTCTTACCCACAACAGTTAGGGTACTCAAGCCTTGTAATTCTAATCCTGAATACAAAAGAACACTGGATGCTTAAACTCAGTAGTCTTCACAATTATCATCACAGGTTAACACCAAGTCTTTAGGACAGCTGAAAACTTACTGAACAGAGTAGTCCGGAGGTGCCATATCTTTCTTGATATTGACTAAGGAACTTACAAATATACCCTCAAGAACACACACACCCACACACCATTTTACATTCAAACCGTAAACACCAAGTCAGCTAGAACCACACTACAGTCCAGGCTTGTTTATCAGAGCTAAAATGCATCTACCAAGATGGGGAAAAACACTCTAGTTCATCAACTTTTCTGCAGTTCTGATTCTGAGGTATAGATAACACTGAGTTTGCTTTCTGTAACATTGATCCAAGAATTTCAGCTCCTTCTACTCCTTTAGTAGAATGCATCCTTTGAGGCAAAGGAACAGCCTTTGTCATTATAAAAGGAGAAGTTTATCAAAGAAAAGCCTTGCATTTATAGCAGATTTTCCTGATGCTGTTAACAAAAATAATATCATAGTACAAGGCACTTAACACATTCAGTTAAAAGTGACATATCAAACATTTAAACAATTGGAGAAAATATATGAAATGTAATAATGGAAAGACTTAACAGGGTGTTAGTGATAACTAGCATTTTTTTACCAGTCTAGGCAGTATGGATAAGGTAACACTGTAGGACACTTGGAGAGGTCACAGAGAAATGATCAACTGAAACACTTGGAGAAATCACAGAGAAATGATCAACTGAAACAAATTAGACTACAGATTAACAGAGAAAGCGAGAGAAGAGCATTTACCCCATAGAATCTCCTACGTCAAGCACAGGATGATTCTGTACACAAACTACAGCTAAACAAAGATTCAATCATCTCATCCTCATAGCTTCTACAGGACATAAGGGAGGCAAAATTTTAACCCCCACTGGCTGACTAAAAATATCCTTACATTTCCCCAAGCACGTAGACACCTAACCTTTTCCCCTTTCACTTACAAGCCCACTTGCTAACTGTCAGAATTGGAAATTGCAGTTTTGATCTACATAGGAACAAAGAACAGAAACATTAAGAAACCGGAAGGGATACTGTGGGCTGTAGTAAATACACCAGTCATGGTAAAACTTTCACAGGAGTACTGCTTACATTCTGCTCAGGAGTCAGATCTTCAGATCTGTAAATAGCACATTCTGATAACTAAAGCTGCAACAACAGTTAACTACGCTGTTGGAATCAGCTGCTGAATGAAGAGATCGCTTAACTATAGACTGAGCTTTAAAACACGGCATGACAATGCAACACAAAGCAGAGAGGATCCTACCAGGCATCTAGGATGGCAGCTTAAGCACAACAGCTGTCCTAACAAACTACCTGTCTCCAATATTGATATCAGAAGAAATGTTACAGGGACAAATGTGTACAAATTGAAATTCCAAATGAAAACATTTAGTAGTAGGACAGGGACACCAATTTGCCTCAGTTCTTGGTGAAAATCTTTAGTATTAGGAATGTTTCTTATACCATCAAATAAACACGACTGACTTACCCTCACATTACAAGGAGAAAATTTCTGAAAGAAACTGATCCTATCCAATCATTTTACTCACTCAAATCTTTAGCTCTCAAGGTCAGATTTTAGTGAAAGAGAATTCCTTTGCTGCATCAGTAGTTCTTCTCTTGTCCTTTAAGGATGTTGTTTCAATTATTTCCAACCTACTTCTCCACAAAAGCTAGGTAACACAAACCTGAATCTCCAGTGTTACTCACTGTCATCACTAGGATGTTTAAGCACTCTCCTCAAACTGTACAACTGAGTATTTGATCAAAACGAAAGGATCCACTCTTGTGTGGGAAAAATCAGAAGACCAACATGAAAACAGTTGGCAGTTTTGCAGCATCCCCTTTACATGATCTTGTAAATCAGCTTCTGCTAACAAGTTCTCAACACTATTAACCAACAGGGTCCCATCCTATGGAAGTGTAGACTAAATCAAATATTTATGACAAAAGTTATGACTTATTCTTCCACTAAAGATACGGAGAGGCAAGAAAAATATGGACAACGTAAAACCAAGAAAGCAACCCAGAGGGAAAAAAAGAGGACAGAGTACAAGCCTGCCCTTTTCTTTACATTCAGTCCTGACAACCGCAGTTAATACACAAATAAGTGATTCATGTAATAGCAGAATTAGAGAAGAACAGAAAAAGTAGTTGTCAAGACAAAGTGGATGCTAGTTTGACTGACAGGAGTTGTGGTTTACTCTTATCCATTTAACGACTACTGCCAAAATAAGCAAACATAGTGCCTTCAGTGTAACTTGGGAGTTCTAAAGTAGAAGCCCTATCAGCAATAGAAAGATGCTGATGTACTATAGAGGTCAAATAGCGCAATGACACCTCACTTGTTTTTTCTCCCATTTCCCTCCCCCCAGATTACTGTACCATATTTTAAAGATAATAAGTGCCCTAGCCTGCGCACTAAAGCATTGCCTTATCACACCCCAAGGAAACCCTGGAGTATTACAGTAATGGTCATACCTTCATTCTTTGCAATTGTTCTCTAGTGAATGCATGCTGTTTTTGTAGTGACTGATATTTTATTTTCACACTGATCAGCTGTCGTTCCATTTCTGCCCTACGGTCCTCCACCTACAGAACATTGTTAACAATTATTACTATGAAAATTATAACACTTTGTCACTTGGATGATGAGTTTTACAAGGAGATGTTGCCTAGCAATTGATGTTGGTTCTGCAAATACTGCTTTTCCAGGTACAGTACTTGAAAATATATGCTATTGGCTTTATCTCCAAGATAAAAGTGAGAAGACAGTGCTGTAGCAGCTGAAGACCAATCAGTAAAATGCAACAGATTTTTCTTTTGATATCAAAATAAAGCAACATTTCATATGCTTCAGTGTTGCTGTAGAGTAGTTTTGTCCATTAGCATCAAAACAAATAGTTTAAAAAAAATATAAAATTAATGGTGTACCAGTTTAACCCATTCCCTGGGTGTTGTCAGAAAACAGAATAACTTCCTATGCATTTAACAGCAGCTGAACTCTTATTCAAAAACCAAATCAAAAACCCTCCCAGATGCACAACCATCCAGCCATTTTCAGCATGTTTTTAGGAGACAGCATTTATCAGCATATCTTTTAATATTTCACATCCTATCTTCTGCATTAAAGATGACTTAGCAGCTAAACAAAATTACTTAGCAATACCCCTGTAAGAAAGAAACTACTTCTAAGAAATAATACTTTTTAAGCATTTGTCTCCTCTGTATATTCTCAGATCCATGGCATAATTGTACCTCAGCAAAGAGAGAATTGCCTTTACTTGTAGGGTCCAAAGACTGCTGCACTGCATGATCCAACTGAACCTGAAGCTCTTGATTAGCTTCACGAGCTTTCTAGATTAAAGCAAAGAGGATATTAGTCATTTAAGCATCTGATGTACTGCATGTATTAATCAATCAGATAGTTTTACCTCTTTTTCATTTCCTATGCCTTTAGCACAGATTATCTTGTATTGCAGTATGCATACAGTTCTAGTCAGTAAAAGATTATCAGGGTTTGGTGGTTTTTTTTTCTTCCACTAAAAGGCTTAATATTCCACTTGCTCTTCAGGACAAGAGCATAACTACAACTTTTAAAGGAAAGCTTTGACATTTATCACTTGGATTAATGGTATTGAGACTTTTAGCTTTGTTGTGCTATTTAGTCACAAATCCTCTACTCCCCAGCACAAAAGTGTTCCAAGCCATTCAGCAGGAACGTGAAATAGAAGTGACCTGTGAGAAGATCCTGTTATGAGGCAAAATACTGCAATGACAAGGATCTCCATATGGAGCCTTCCACAAAAGAAAGCCAATATAGAGAGTATTTAGCAATAGACGATACCAAACATGACTAGCCAATATCCTTTTTTTTTTTCCCCTTCCTCTGCCTTCTCTTTCTTCCTCCCTCCTCAGAACTCCTCTCAAAACTTCTTGTATTTCACTGAAAAGTTAGCACCACAACATGTGGAAATCAGGGATTATCTACCACTGTTGAATAAAATTAAGAGAATACCTCTAATGCATTACAGTAAGAAACAACTTCTTTTTCCCTCTCTTCTTTTTCTCCCTGTAGACGCTCCAGCTGATTACGTAAGTTACTGTTCATGAGTTCTAATTGTTCTTTATTATACTGCAGTTCATTCAGCTTTTCTTCAACATTGGCCTAAAAAAAAAAAAATCAAGTATGAAATAAAATTTTACAAAACAATTTTAAGAAAAGCAGGATCAAGTGAACCAAACAGGTTTGTTAATAATAATTACCTTTAATACAAAATATTATCTTGAAGAGGTTGTATTAAAGTCCAGCTATTAAAGCTACTATTTTTTCTGCACATATTTTCTTAATAGTAAGCCAATCATAAGGTAGCAATATACATGAAGCGTCTAAAAATGAAATGAGCAAAACACAGAATTTTATCTTCAACTAGCCTACACTCCTAATAATAAGTACTAGTCACACACCTTCACACTTTCTAGTTCAGTGAGTTCTATCTGAAGATTGAGCATTTCTGAAGACATGGTCTCATGTACACGTTCAGACATCATACGTAGTTCTTCTGATTTGGCAGCAATCACTTCCTTCTGATGATCCACTTTGTGTCTCAGTTGTTTCTCCGAGAGTCGGGTTTCATCTAGTTCTGCTTTCAGGTTCTCCAACTTAAAAACAGTTGACAAATCAGTANGTATTTTTGACTCTGTTCTAATTACAGAAAATGTCTTAGAAATACAACTTAAAAGTAAACTTCTAAAAATAAGCTTTGAAATTTAATGTAATTCACAATGTAACTATGCAGACGTTTGTTAAAAACCAACCAACCATGCATCTACACATTATAACTATTTATTAGATTTGTTTTGGTAGTAAGTGTGCAATTATGAGTTAAATACATATTCTTTAAAATGCTATCAGCAACATGTATCTATCTGTATTTTAGCTGCCAAACCTTGTTTTTAAGGTCACTGATTTCTTGTCCATAGACTCTGGCAAGCTGTTCTTTCTGTTTATCCAGTTGCATGTTTTGCTGTTGCTTAAGGGAATCACATTCAAAACTCAAGCTTTCCAACATTCGATTCTTGAGTTCAATTTCTCTCTGAAGAGAGTATTTCTCTTGTTCAAATTTCTGAAAGAAATAACACACTAATAAATCTAGATGTAATCTTCATAAACGTTTGGGGAACAACATACTAAATACAGGCTCAGAACCAAGACACTAGATGCCTAAATGAGCACTAATGCTCATTGAACCTTTTGTTGAAGTCCCAATTAGGGCACTGTCATACTGATGCTTTAGAACAAAACCAAACAAACCACAAGCTGCTCTGAAATTTTATGACTTATTTGGTTGTGTAATATTCTCATCTTCACAGAAACTGTGTATTTCTTTGCACCCAACATGAAGGGTGCAGACATCTTTTCTGCAGGTGCAACAAAGAAATTTAGTGAAAGCTTACATGTCCTTTCTACCACCATGGAACCCAATTATGTTAAAAACTGTTGCAGCCCATCAAGTGTTCCTCTACTGCAGAAGAGCTGGGTTCAATGTTTGGTAAAGATATCTAAACTGTCTCCTGTTCTGTAATAAATCCTATCAACCCTTACAGACTGAAGAATGAGTTTTCAATCAGCTTCCCTCTATGCCTCACTGTACACGTTTCCTAATTATAAAGGGCAGCTTCATTTTACTCTTCCTTTCAGCTAGCAATTAAGGAGGAGAAATAAAAATAAAAAAGGATAGTCTCCCTCTGCCCTTGAAATGTAAGTTACTAATTGATCTGGTTCACACAAGCTTAGCTCATAACTTTGCTCCAGCCTGTAGCACAGGATTACAACTACGGGTGCAGCATCCAACACAGCAGCTACCATCTCAGGTTGTCTGCAGGAAAGGATGATCCTGCCCTGCCTTCCTCATCACTTGTGCCTTTCAGCGGCCTCTCTTGCATTAAGGTTACTAACAGCAAACCGATGAAGAGTTATTAGTTTTCATTCAGAATAGCAAGGTGCTACAACTTTCCAGCTGCTAAAAAAAATAAAGAAAATAAAAAACCAACCCCCATAACCAACCTACAACAAAACCACAGACATTTTTGCTCTATCACAAGAGAACGGACGGATGCAGTGCCAGAAACAGACTAAATAAAGAGAAATGGTATATCTGAAGCACGGGCTGCCTGAAAACAAACATTAACAGCTCAAGTGTTTATGAACAGCGGAAGAGATTTGCCCAATTGGAATTTTCTCGAACAATCACTAATAAGAAAACTGGTTGACTAAATAATATCTCTATATTTCAACACTANGTGTTTATGAACAGCGGAAGAGATTTGCCCAATTGGAATTTTCTTGAACAATCACTAATAAGAAAACTGGTTTTGACTAAATAATATCTCTATATTTCAACACTACACTACTGTCTTTTCTGAGCTGTAAAGACAAGTAGTAATAAATTTAGAATCCCTTGGTATTTAGAAAATTTGAAGACTTCACTACAGAAGAAATCAATTTTATAGTTTTATTGCTAGCATTCTTTTTACAGCTTTAAGTGATACAAAGCTTACAGGGAGAGCATTAGGTGAATGAATGACCAGATATACCCCAAACACATGATCTAAAAGAAATTTACGTTAGCACTTACTATCCATTTTACATTGAAGGCCATTAATCCTACACGGTACAGAACACTTGATGCATAATTAGCTATGAAACCCTGTCCCAGTTATAGTTACGCTCAATATCTTAGAGCAGAGATTAAAAGCCCTCTCTACAAATACATAACCTAAAAAGGTTTATTAAAATTAATCAACTCTGAAAGGCATTTAAAACACCTGTGACATTCAGAAAATAGTTAAAATAAAACAGAGTTCTTGACTGCTTTTTTACTTGAAGCTTAAAACATCACCTCAGTTTTCTCAGTGAGTTCATGGCGTGTTTGATCCAACTGATTTTGAACTTCACTTTGGGACTCCAATAAATGCAAGCCATATTGTGCTGCCTTTCGTCGCTCATTTTCTGCTTCCTTGAGTTGGTTTCTAAGATTTAAAATGGTCTCTGTCTCCATTTTTCTTCCTTTCGTATTTTCAACACTGCAAACACAAAATGATTGAAAAAAAATATATTGCAGTAAGTTACAGTAGTTAATCTAAAAGAAGTTATTGGATTTCCTTTCTTAATCAGGATACAAGGATATATTTTTGCATTAATACAAGACATTAAAAAAAGATAGCTCATGAACTTTAATGTTCTGTGAACATTAAAGTAATAGCTATTTCTCCATAAACTTGGTTAACATCTTATTCCTGACTATGTCTTAACTAATAGCACTCAGCAAAACAACTCCTGTATACACAGCCCGGTTTCCTAGCGCACTAGAACCACAGTTAATGTAGTATATAGCTATCTTGCCATATACAAGAGAAGGCTAGGAAGTATCCTTCGAAAAAACACTTTTATGCATATCGTATTGTTGACAATATTTTCTGTAGTATTATAAATAAAACTACACTAAGTATAGCAGTTCTTACAGACACAAATAACACTTGAGATTCATGTAGGCAGCTGTATTAGCAGGATAATTTACTCCTAATAACATTATGTGGGATATAGAAACAGATAAAGGTAGTTGAAGGAAAGAGTCAAAAATAGAAACCATATTAAAATATATGGAATTTTAACACAGGGATTTTTATTTATTTTAATTGCTTAATGGAGTCTTTCATTACCATTTTCCACTTGAAACTTAAGTCACTGCAGGTAACCTATTCGTTAATAACCATATCTTTGTCACATGTTTCGAAAAACATCATCCATTTCTATTTTCCTATCATAACAGAAAACACAAGTAAAGGTGAATTTTGCAAAGAGTTAAGTCAAAATAAATCCAAACAAAATAATTTAAAAAATAAAAATCAAGTCAAGCTAACATTGTAAACTTGTATGACTGCTTGCTCCCAAATCTACTTAATCAGCACACTGTAAAAAAAAGAATCCTATTAAGACAGAAATTGCCAAGCAACTCAGGCTTCTGAGCAACATAAGCCAAGAGTTCTCTCAAAAAACATGCAGTAACGGTGATACACAAACACAAAAAAACCCTGCAGCTGATTTTTCAAAGTAAGGGTTCATAACTTTTTTATAATTTCAAGATTAAAGTAATTCTTCATTGAAGATCTTAATCTTATTCTGTTTTCTTTTTCTATAAAAAATTTCGTTGTTGCCATTACTTACTGGCACATACATTATTCTTATGAATATTAGCAAGATCCTGGTCTTAATCAAGAGCAAATTCACAGCTCAGTACAGGAGAGATTATTTTTCAGAGTCATTATTGCAATATATAGCCTTCACTTTTTTTTTCCTAACCTTTATTCAACATGGGTAACTCCTAGTGGAGTGACACAGCTTGTAAAAAATTAAGCAGCAAGAGTACATCGTGCCAAATCTGTGCTATTTCTGTTCAGAGGAACAGGACAAAAATTATCAAATTCTGGTTTTGACATTTTCCATCACTTGTTGTTATTCAAGTTTAACACATACAAAGAGACTTTATCCAGGCAGGCTCTGATACTCCAGTTTTCACACCAGACCATTGCAATGCTTGAAATACTAGTTTTGCCCACTTATGCTAAAATAAGCCACTGAAAGACAGGAATTGTGCATACCTATAACTAGGAATCAACAATATTATTACTAGTGCAAGGACACATACACAGTGTACAATTTAATAATGAAACATTTAAACAGTAAGATACAGCAATACAAGCATATAGCCAATCACTCCTGGAATGCATTTGTATTAGTAAAGGGAATGGATTAATCCTTATTCACTTCATAAACAGAATTTTAAACACAGCTTTATTTTCTGATCAAACAACAGTATAGAGGCAACATAGCAATTTGATTGCTGCTAGCTTGCTACATTAGATTTGAGTAACATTTTTAACTCACCTTCAGATGTCCATTTAAGTTTTTCTTGACATTATTCTCGTACTCCACCTTTAAAGGAAAAAAAAAATAAAAGCAACAGTTGTCTAGTCCGGATGAGTATAAGCTGCCATTACAGCACAGTCCTTCATAGCAGTCCTCTTCTGAAAAGGCTTAATGCCTGTGGCTGTCTCATGAAAATGCAGATCGCAAGCTAAAACCCCATAGAAATGCAAATCTTATTCAAATCTCAGTTGAAGCAGCTGTCAAATAGTTTAGAAACAGCCAGATCAGGCAATGTTGCCAAAGGATAGATGCTCTGCAATTGGTCTGTGGGGCAATTAAGTGGATACACCCAGGGTCACCTTCTTGTAGCACACATATAATTTTTAAGGGTCGTTTGGGGATTTTGTCTTGCTCCCTCCTACTTCTTCAATCCCTTTTGCATGCTGGCCTCCAGTTTCACATACAAGATCTTTGAGCTCTTAATAAATCATTTACTGGGTAACATAAAAAAAGATTTCCAGCTATTTTATAGTTGAAATATGGAGGAAAAGAGAAGTAGTTTTCCTATTCACACATTCCTTGCTGACTATTACGGAAAACAGCAAGTATGCATGTCGGAGCACAGATGTCCTCAACTTTTCATTGTCAATTTTGGATGAAGTTAATCAGACGAGCCCAGGTAGCTTTGCTCATAAACCTGTATTGTTGTATAGGGAAGTAACTGCCTGCAATTTAATATTATACATGAGGTTAAGTAAACTACCCTGAAAATAACAGTTGAAGATAAACTAGAAAGGTAGTAGGGTGATGAGGCAGGAGGGGAAATAATAGAAATCAGTCTCCATTTATTCTACCGAGAGTTACAAGAGAGTTACTCACTTTTGGCTAATTATCTTCAAACATTTTCTGATGGATTCTGTACTGAGGGCTCCAGACCTTGATTATGCAACCATTTAAGTACTCCTTGATAAAGATAACAGGGCAGGAGATAAAAAGGCACTCTGCTGGCATACAGACTTTCTTCTCCCGTTCGATAACGGTTCTTCTAGTTAAACTGCCGTTCCCGAGGCTCACACCCCACTTGGAGCCAACACAAGCGAACGACTCGCCCCCGCCAGAAGGCTCTGACCAAGCGCCGGGTCCACACGTTACACACAGCCACTGACTCACAGGCGGTGCCGTTCCCCGCCGGACAAAGCCCCCCTGCCCACATTATAACGGGCAAAAAAGGCTGAGGGGAGAGGCTGCGCCCCCCTACTTCACCCGGGGCAGCACCTCCGGGGGCCGGAGGGGAGAAAACGGCCTTTCCCACCTGAGGCAAGAGGGGAAGGCAATGACAGCGCGACCCCGGCGAGGAGAAGCGCCCGAAGGCCTCCTCCCCGAAGGAGGGGAGGGCGGCAGGAGCTCACCCCCACCCTCCCCGAGCCCCTCGACCCCACAGCCCCGCCGCCCCTCACCGCCCTTCTGCAGACAAGGGGCGGCAAAGCCACAGCCCCACAGAGAGGAAAGCCGCCCCCCCCCCCCCCCCCCCCCCCCCCCCCCCCCCCCCCCCCCCCCCCCCCCCCCCCCCNCCCCCCCCCCCCCCCGGCCTCTCCCCCGCGCGCGCTACCTCAGCCCAGCGGCCGCCCCGCACCGGCGCCGCTCCCGCAGTTCAAACTCGCCTCCGCGGCGCCGCCCCAAGTCTCGCGAGAGCTGCCGCCATTGGCCTGCCTTCCCGCCCCGCCCGCGCCTTTTCCGCTCACCGCCACAGCAGCCCGCGCGTGCGCGGTGCCGCCAGCCCGCGCAGAGGAACGGCGCATGCGCCCTGGCGCTGGCGGGAGGGGAGCGGGGTGCGCGCGGGCTGTTGTGAGGAGAAGCGTGAGGGAAAGGCGTCGGGCGAGCGCGGCGCCGCCCCGCTCCTCTCCTGCGCCTTAAAGAACAGTTGTTCCTTTGCGCTCAGTATGGTACGGAGTAGGTATGCAGGCGATGCCAGCGTGGAGGGGTGTTTCCGCACAGATAGTGGGAAGTTTTCGGAAAAGAAAGGGGCGGCAATAAAGTTAACAGCTCGGCTCGAGTTGTTGGGCCATACCCAGGCAGAGCCCAGCAGGCTGGACGTGCAACGGATATGCTTGGCTCCAGAGCCACAGGCAGTGCCACCTCGCTCAAAGAAAGCACACGAGTAAGTAATGAGAGTCAAAGTGTACAGAGTGTTATGTATTATCTAGGAAACCTGCAAAGTACAAGGGTGATCTGCTCCCCTTACCCGGGATTCTGCAGCAGAGTTTTTGGTTTTGATAGCAAAACACTGTGAGTGTCTGGTTTATCCCATTACCCATTTTCCTCATCAAGGAAATCCCCTCCTTCAGCAGGGACCACTGAGGCAGCCTCGCCCTGAGGAAACCACCATCTTCTGATGCAACCAAACCTTTCCTTAGAGTCCATGGAGCTTACTGTCCAAGCTTCGAGAGCTACACAGCAAGTTAGAGTGCCTGTAGCATAGCTGTCAGCTCAACTTCTAACTTCCTATTTTTCTCTCTAGCTTGCTCTAGTTCCTACTCGTCTTTGCTTCCTGCACCAGGGAGGAGCCCCAGGGAGGGATTTCATAGTGGTGGTGTCCAGAGTTTAGAGATTTCCTTAGCCAGCGAACATCTGAATAACACCCACAAAGAGCAAAATTCCTCAGCTGAAGCGTTTCACCATGCAGTTTTGATAGTATTTGAGAGTCCAAGCATGGTTGCCCGTGTGCCATTTTCTCTGCCCCAAAAGAAAACCTGAGTAATTTTTACCTTTTAAGCAGTGGTTAAATTTTTAATCTATTCTGCAAGATTCATATATTTTTGCACCTTCTCTAGCCACACCAGTGAGTATGGAAGGTTTATTCTCATATCTAATGTGACATCTGTAACAAGAGCCATTGCATAGAAACATACTAAAGCCAATTCTGCCTTAAAGAAACATGCTTCAAGTAATGCAAGGTTAAATTCAAGCAACAGGCTGTAAGTAGAGGCCAGGATAACAATCCTATTTGGAGCAACCAGGACAGAAATAGATGTCTTAAGACAAAAGGGGCTTGGAAAATAAGCACATAGTGTAAAATTCTACAGAGGAAGCCAATAAAGCTACTACTACTTCTGTCAAAACGATACTACTTCTACTCTTACAGCAAAATGTGTAGGTCTAGCTTATGTCAATAGAAATGGGATTAAAAATTAAATACAGAATGGTCTAGACAGTCAAGAATGCCAAGTTGATTAAAACGGGGACAGGAAATGAGAATCCTGTTCTAATCCTGATTCTGCTGCATTCACTCTGTGATTAACCACTCCAAATACGCACAGCTAAACCCCCTTGTTTTAAAACAAGGATAACAGCGACTTAATTAACAAATCCATATAATTCTCCTGGCAGTTGAGTACATCTTGGAAAAATATAAGATACGCTGTAAATTCTAAGTATTAACGTGATTATTCCACCAGATCAGTTAAATGCCATAGCATGGTAAATCATACATCAGTTAAAATAGCTGCTGTTTCCCCCTGCCTTCAGTTCCACAGTCATGTGTGACAGCTGATGTTTAATGCGTGAAATATGTTAGCAAATTCTATAATATTTTCCTCAGCTTCGAATTTCCATTTATGCCTTTAAACCAGAATTAGGAGCTTAGACACAAAGGAACCAATTCATTATTTAAGACATGCTATTATTTTCAGAACTGTTCTCTTTTCCTTACTGAATTGGCACTAACTAGGATACGGTTTTACAGATAACCTATACTTCTTGTGAATATAAAATACACACATCAGTTGCTAGCAAGTTGTTTGTAATACAGATTTGTCAAGTGGAGTGGCCACATTGTCAGAACGCTACAAGATTATTCACTGGTGTTATAAAATATTTAATAGTTACATAATACCACTATCCACAGTTTGGCTATATACCAGGATTCCTTGACTTTTACTTAGCTTTAAAGCTACATTTTGCTTTAAGAGGTTGTAGAAGAGCATAGAACAACAAGGTCATTAAGTCTGTTGCTTGTAGTAAATTTGGCTTTATGGAGACAAATACTTTTGTCCCATTTACCGATAAGAAGACTCTCACTTTTCATGTTTCTTTTCAGCTTAGGTTGTTAGTTAGTCCCTAGCTTGCCACTGTAACTGTATATTTGCTCTTAGAAACTTTTCTCTTGCTTATGACCTCAATAACAGCTCTTTTCCTGTAGAGATTCTAGAAATCCAGTAGTTACTGAAGCATACATGTTTCCTAAGTGTGTAATTTGTATACTTTTGTTTATTGACATTTTAGATAGCTAAACTTAACCAAATCTGTGCACTGCTGACCCTGGATAAAGTGTAAAGGCATGTTTTGTAAGTCTTATCTGTGCTAGTAGGCAAGCATTCCGTGGAAGTAATGGAGTAATTACAGCAAGTAGATGTGTCAGGGCTTTTTTTATCTCTGAAGAGGAGGCTTATTACCTTTCTCTGCATAAAAACAAATGACATTAAAAAGCCCTCTTAGTCTTTCCCTGCTAATTGCTCAGTGTAACATAGGAACTGACAGATGTTTTACTGACTGTGCTTAAGATTCTAAGTGCTTTACAGGAAGCAAGCGAGTAATGGCAAACTATTGAGAAGCAACTGATTACTGGCTATGTAAGTCCTTTTGGCACAACAGATCTAGGGTTCATTATAACCAAAACTTGTTGGAGCATTAGGGAGTTTTGTTTGGTTGGTTTTTCCCCCATGTTCTTGCTCTTCATTATTTAAGAACACTTAATTTTGCACAATTTAAAGGCATATACTTTATTTGCTAGTGAAACTTCATAAAAGCACAGATTTAACCCCTTCCACATTTTTCAGTTGGTAAACACTAAGTGATTCTACTTTTTTGAGATGCGACACTTTCACCTTCAATTAACTAGAATTCGCAAGTCTATACGTTTTAATTTATTACCATGAATTCCAAGAGCAGTAATACAAATACCTAAGTTCTTTTGAACAGAACTCAAATAGCTCAATAATTACAGCAACAGATTGAGGGCCAGTAACATACTGTTTCTAATCCTCTCTAAACTATTAGTGACTGACCTCATCCAAATCTCTTCATCTCACTATTTTAGTCATCTTAGCTAAACAAAGATGTGTTTTGCATTTTTGTTACCAATCTAACCTTAACGAGCCTTCTGTGGCTCACATGATTACTTGGCAAATCTAGCAAGTAAGTGTGAGAGTCTCTTTCAAATACAAACTTTCAGGTACTCCCTTGTGAAAACTTTCCCTTACTTTTATTTAGATTTGCTACATTTTTTTACTACTTGCTTGAATGGGTCAGGAGCCTCACAATAAGTTTCCTGGATTTATGTAATTGAGGGGTCCAATTATAAAAATATACATACTTCAGTATATAAATGAAGAGCCAAGATATGGTGGAAATTTACATTATGACTCAACAAGCATTCTGTAGACTATACTTTCCTTTTCCTGATTTGCATTTTTTTTAATTATCAGATGAAATTGGATGTGTCTTTCAAGTTTTCCAAATATCCATGGTTAAAGTCACAATTGCAAGATTTTGCTAAAAACAACAGGATAATGAAACAAGTTTTATGACATTAATTTCAAAAGTTTGATTTTTTGTTTGTTTATACCAGGTAGCTCAAGAGATCAGTCACTCTCTTAACAAGTTTACCAAATCAACATGTAATAGAACCTAGAGCATACTGTAACTCAAATTAATTTTACCTTTTCCTTTTTCAAGCAGTACCTACCCAAGTCCCTTAACTTTACATCCAGTATAAATTCAGATATCCATTATTATCAATCAGTAATTTAGCAGTGGTTCAGAACCACTACTGCTTTTTTCCATACATTATGAATTTAATTAGTTGACACCAGTTCTCATTCAATCTATTGCACTAATATATAGTTAATTCAATATTTAAATGCTACTATCCACTCCAATAGGAAAACATATTGCTAACAGCATCAAATAAGTACTTAAAAGCCACACTTTATGACATTAAAATATGCATATAGACATCTTCTTTGGCACAGCTAGTTGTACAACCATTAACAAACCCAAACATTTTACTATTCTCTGAAACTACTTTTAAATTACTATAATTCATGGTTTTTTGGGTATACTCACTAGCAGCAAAGCCTCCCTAATACAGTCATCTCCTTTTTAACATCCCTGCTGCCGTGGTAGTTAATATACCTGGTGCTCTCCTAGCCACGTAGCTTTTGCAACCCAGATTCTCATTCCTTCAGAATTAACGAGAAATAGCGTCGGGAGATGCGTACCCTCCCGGCTTGCTACCCAGCTGTCGTAAATCACCAGCACCACCTTGCGGGTATCTTGCTTAATTACTGTTTCCTTGTATAGCTTGAGGTCTCCGTGCAAGTGGTACAGCACTCCTTTACTGCTATTGTAGAAGTTTTATTTGTGATAATCAAAGACAAGTGGTACGAGAAGCAGGTAACAGCTATTAAATAATAATGAGAAAATGTTATTTACTGAATATAGCTTTATTTTGATAAAAGGTATCTTTAAAATTAATTTACATGGCTTAATTTTTTTCAATAAGCTGTTGGACAGGGTAATTATCTTTAATTTTGATAGACTTTAATTTTATACAGATTGTCAGCTAATTGTGGACAATAATTTTGGCACTGTTACTGTGCATTTCTAATCAAATGGGGTAAAAAGTTCAATCAGCTTTACAAGCTGGCGGTCATTAGCTTTTTCATCATCAAAAGCAATTTAGCTTTCACCTGGACCTCATTTCAGGCCTACTATAAAACACCTTCACTGTTCCTAAAGATAGGGTAGTTTAGTTGTTCTGTGTGGGTGGGTAGAAACAGCAAAGGAAAAATCTTTTCCTTTATTTATTTTTCAAACCTTTATTGTTGATAATATGTGGTGTTTATTTATGTGAAGTATATTAAATTATAGGTTTTTTCTAATCTTAGCTATTTTTAAGTAGTGTTTCAAAATGTTGAATGTTATGGTCATGCTGTTTTTTTTAACCTAACCTGTATTTCATCAATTTATTATGTACTAAGTAGTTCTGTAAACACTAGTTATAGATTACATAGCGCTGAAACTTCTGACAATGAAGAAGAATGGAAGCAAAAAGAAAAATGTGGTAAGCTGTAAGAGCTGTAGTTCAGTGCATAAATGTTTGATGGTTAAAGAGGTGTGTTTTACTTTTAAGGCCTGTTGCTGCTTAAAGATAGTGTCATGAAATCTTCAAGTTAAGACTATGTCTAAAGGGCTCAAATTAAGTTATAAATATAGTTCTGTGTTATGCGTAAAACTGGTGTTATAAACTGTATGTACTGTAGATAACTTGTAGCAATCTTGCATAGAAGTGCGTGTAGTAGCATAATCAGTCATGTTTTTACTGATTAAGGCTTTACAACCAATTGAAAGTTTAAACTGTAGAATACACAGTTGGGATCAGGACTGTGAAGCATTACTCAATTATTTTCAATTTAGTTGAGTATACTTTTCCTAGGTTGTTATAGGAAAGAGTAAGGAACTGAGCTGTAGTTATTTAGTTCTGCTTCTGTTCTAGACTTTCTATTTTTAAGACTACTTTTAACTAGTTTTTTATCTTGTCAGAGTAAATATTTCTGATTTTACTTTTAATGGCTGTTCCTCTCTCTCCCCTCTTAAAAGATGAACTCAAACAGTTTATTAGATAAAATTAATGGATGTTTTCACGTTCTTAAGAAAACTTACATGATACTTTTTGGGATTAAGTGGTCCTGTTCTGATTGTAGGGATGTATAACATGACATGAGACTGTGTGACTAGGACAGAAATCAATGTTTTAAAAGCTGACAATATCTAATATCTGTCCGCTCATGCGGAGAACTAGCAGATTGAAGTTTTGTTGGTTTTGAGGGGGCTTGGGTTACTTTATACACTAATTTCATTTTTAGTTGCCAATTGCCTACCAGAAAATGACTTGCCTTGTTGGAGTCTTGCCAGCAAGCAGATACATTTTCTAAAAGTTCTGCAAAAGGTTTGTTAAAAAACAAAACCAAAGCAAAAAAAAAAAAAA
>RSEF01000013.1:4233637-4265400 GCA_003993805.1 Himantopus leucocephalus | reverse complement strand
AAAAAAAAAAAAAAAAAAAAAAAACCAAAAAAAAACCCCAAACTCAGAAACTTCTGCAGGTTGTTGTTATCCCCCTGGTGTAATTGTTTTCCCCTTATACTTAATTTTGAAAACAGAATGAGAAATAAAAGCAATGAAGAGAACAGTAATGAGTAAAATGGGACAATTTGGAAAGATGAAACAGAAGGCTCTAATCATTTGAATATGTTTTTTGCTCATTTGCCTAGCCTAGTAAAATATTCTGATGCTTTTAGTTCCAGTTTCATTTGCTGCATAATCATACTAACTAATAGCTTTACTGGCAGATCGATAGCTTAAAGTCCAGTTCTAATTTTAAAATTCTAAATGCAATTGACTTTTATTCCATTGTTAAATATTTATGCTGTATCTCAAAACACAGGCCCATTCAATCTTGAGTACAAGAACTCACAAAATGCCACAGTGAAGATGGCTTGTAACAATATTTATGATTATAGTTTCTTTAATAATACAATTAATCCACAGATGCATTACTAAATGGCCAGAAAAATGTGTTGCACAAAGTTTTCTGACTGTGAAACTTACTATATCACTTAGTGTGAAGCAATGTATCAGACTTTACAAAGTCTTACTTTAGCTGAACTTAGCCTGCATAATCTACTTGGACTAGTGTAGATTCATCTTGGGTTTTTTACCTCTTCAGAAAACCAGTATCACTGTATACCAATTGTGATGTAATGCTAAAATACCGAGTTACATGTATTTTCTTGCCTAAGTCTTATCTTGGGCAATGTTTACTAGAAAATACTAGTATAAATTTGACGAATTGCCGTAGAGTATCTTGGCACCGATGACACATAAATGCTTCTTTCAGTAAAGTAGAAGTGCAAGTAGTTCTGAGTACTGAAACACTTTTTACTCAAACTATATAGCCTTACTTCTAGGGATTAACTCAGAATTAGGAAAGCAGCAAAATGGCTACATTGTTCAGCACTCGGGACTAATTTTTGGTGGACTGAGTCTGTCCCACTATAGAATGTCTTCAGACATCCCTACTTCACACAAAGTATTGGGGTATTACTGTCTGCTAATTAGCTCAGTGTGATGGGAAGCAGTAGTTCTACTTGAAAGATTCTTGCTAATGAAGAGCAAGGTGAAAGAAGTTAAAACATAAACGAATGCAATAGAGAAAAACCTGATTGGAGTTAATTTTTTGTGATTTACCTGGGTTCTCCTCTAATCTTTATCGTGATAGTGTACTTTGTGTAGCTGGGAAATAGTACTATCAACATTATTTCCTTGAGTTTTATTGCTTTTGAAATATTTGCTTATTGCTTTTCTTGTATTTTCATCTTGGGTAGTACCAGATCCATAAAATACATATTTATATATCTTGAAGCTACTTGTTAAACTTTATTACCTCTGTGAACCTTACAAACATGGTAACAGCTCTGTGACACAGGTATTGCACCCTTTCTCATATGGTCAAAATAAAGTGCTGAAGTTGCCCCTTTTGACTATAATTAAGCAGCACAGTGAAAAGCTTTTGCTTATTTGGTCTTTTCCTTTAGCAACAATTAATATATTTGCATATTATTCCTATTATATACATATATAAAACTTTAACTACAAATTAGCAGAAACTTTTATGCCTGTGTTCATTGAGTAACGATTTATTCTTGGTCATAGCAATGAAAACACAGCTAATGCTTCTGTTAAGCATTGCAGGTCAGATGCTCTCTATTTCAAGTGTTAACAGTTTTTTATGCTAATCATGTCAAAAAATAGTAATATTAAGATTGCAATAAGCCTACTTTTTCCTGTGGTATACAGAATGTCTTTGTAATGTCTCAGTATCTGTTTTAAATTAAGTATGTGCTGATTTGAGCAGCTGGGAACTGTCTTTGGTTTAAATGATCCCATTTAGATGAGTAATAGGAAATATTTCTGAAAACAGCTATTTTAAAACATGCCACTGACTCAGTAATGCACCACTGGATGTCACTGTCTTTCTCAAAGTGCAAAGCTCAATTTTTTGATACTATGTTAAAGTATTAAGGTAGGCAATTACTGGTTTTGACTTTTCTTATAGGCATGGCTTTACATAGAAGGGGATCATGAAAAAGTCAATATGGTTACAGACAAGACATTTGAACTGGTAAAATAGCGAGGACCTGTTCCTATTGTCTCACCTGAAGTACCCAATCTAGGGAAGCTGGAGTCTGTATAGGAAATAGTGGGACAGTTTCCTACAGAAGGGCTAACTCCTGAACTGGACCTTACCTTTCTCCATTTCTTGTATGAGTAATTTAAAATTGGAATACAACTACTACGCTATTTCAATCTCTCTGGAAATGTCTTTGTATTTTATTATTAACATAGTCTTGCATGCGTTTTGTGCGTGATGCTTGCATTCGTACTGTTTAGTTACAGCTGTAGTATCTTAGTATCTTGGTGTTTAATGGATATTGGGTACTATTTAAGTGAACTGGTTTTATGACAGGTTTGTGCTTTGCCTTTAGACTTTATTTCATTCTATTTTATTTAAGGTTGAATGGGGGAAAGACTGTGTTCTACCTGTGTAGTTCTGTGCTACTCAGTTTTCAGTAACTTCAGAGGGAAGTTTCTCTTAATTCTTCATAGACAGCCCATTGATGCAAATGAAGTTAAATCTTGTTTCTTTTCACGTTGATTTAAAAAAAAGTATCCTGTTAGTGCATACAAAAGAATTGCTATCAGAAGTCTTACTCCAGTTTAAATACTATAGAAACAGATGTGATCATGAAGAAAGCATCAAATGTGCCATTATTTTGCAGCAGAATGTATTATCAATGTGAGATGCTGAAGCAGATGTGCTTTCCCCCAAATTACAGTGAAGTTCAGCATGCTTTGGATCTCAAGTTGAAGATAATGTTTGTTCTTCCATGTGCCTCTGCTATGAAAATATGGCAAGGTGGATTAATAGAACTGGTACCATTTCTTGTTGAAACCATTTAATTCCACTTAACTCTTTAGTGGTTTCCACATCACTTCTAGTTGCACTTTTCTTTCTGTGTAGCTCCTTGAATCTTGTATGTATTCTTGAAACAATCTCCTTAGCTTTGTTAGCCTAACCAGCTTTTAACCTGCATTTTTAGTCTATATCCTCATATTAATTTTGGGAGTAATGTTTGATAAAGACAATTTAAAGGTTGTGTTTGTATTCTCTGGCCTGTAGCCAAGATGCTTCATCTGTTCACAGAGTTGTTTCTCTCTTGGGTTTTTTGATTCTTTTAAATGCTGATAGCTCCAGATGTAAAGCAGTGTTAGTTGCATGAGCAACAAAATTCATGAATCTGTTTGCTATATATTTTATGATTGCTTATAAGCTTTCTGTCTTGAATGTTTGGGATGTACTCTTGTACAGCTCGAGAGCTGGTTTTCCCCAGCAATGGCAGATGCTTTATCTTCTGACTTTGCTGCTTGTTTTCATGGAACTTGCAGACTTGGTTTTCTTACTGGTCTGCCAGCTGATGTTATAGTCATAGCTGAGGCAAGGGAACTAAAGATGCTAGTGCTGTGGTTCTGTGATCAATTTAAGCCAGCATAAACCTGTACGGCAACTGAAGGACTTGGTCATTTCCTGCCTGCTTGCTTCTTTGACAACATTAGTAAAAGATTCTGTTAGCTCCTCAGTGGAATGACTTATGTTACCACTTCAGGCTGGATTAGTTTTAATTGTAATACAGTGTCAGGTTCTGTGTAACTGTAATGACTCCTTTCTGATTGAATGACTGTGAAGATAATGGTTTTTCTGGATCATGCTTTTTTAAGCTGTACCTTCACTGCTATATCATTTAGACTTAATTAAATGACTTGTGGGGAATCAGAATGCAGTGCAGGTGGTGTTTTTTATGTTAAATAATTAATACTGTGTAAACTTATTACAAAATTTTCCTTTGATTTTTATATTCTAATGATGTTTTAGGTGAATTTAGGCTTCAACAATGGAAGGTCAAAGCTCTTCCAAACAGGATCTTTATTCTGTGTAAATCCAAGATGTGTAGAATAGTCACTTCCCTGAGCAGTATGCTGTGAGGGTTTTGTGGGTTGTGCTATGGAAGTATCTTGTGTGAGCTGAGTAATGATTTGTTCAGTGTGGTGTAGCAGAAAATGACTACATGCTGTGAAGTTAAAGCTTTATATGAAATCAAACCGTCTTATCAGTTGAAGAGATTTGTTTACAGTTAAGTTTCTGACATGCTAATGCACTTGCTCACTCCTTCAAAGAGCAAACAGATGTGGAAGAGTCTTACTAAACCAAAGTTGAACNGTGAAGATAATGGTTTTTCTGGATCAGATTTTTGTGCGAGTAAAGTTCTCCATAGGTCAGACCCTCTGAGTTAAATTTGTCAAGCTGTATAGAACTGGAGGTTGTCCTGGGTTCTGGAACAATAAGCCCTCCACTCTTTCCTATTAAGGCAGGAAGCTGTAAAGCAAAAAAATAGGACTTAGTCATGTTCTTAAAGAATACTTGAAAACCGCTTATTCATTAGTGGATACTTCTGTAGGTAAGCTACTTGCATTACAACTAAGTTCCATTTCAGATTTCATGGGCCTGGACAATGAAATGGGGTATAGTTTTATTGTAATCTAGACTGCCACTGCTGGTCTAGCTTACATGTTTGTTTCAGCTGATCAGTATAATACATTATCCAGTGAGGTTTTTTCCTTCTCTTCTAGAAGAAGAGTATTAGACATCCAGTAAAGGGTGCTTGTCTGTGTCAAACCCATTGGAAACAGGCTTATTTAAAATACTGTTCTTGCTCCATCTAGCAGTTTATTGTTATACTAGAGATGGATTCTGCAGAGGTGGAAATGACTGCTACAAATACTGTCAAAATAAGAAATAAAGAACACTACATTAGTCTTCCTGCAGCACTGAGGATGGCAGGCTCTGCAGTCTTCTTTAAATCACCGTATTACGTTGTCTTGGGGCATTTACTTCATCTCACAGAAGCTGATAGGGTTTTTTGTTTGAAATGTCCCTGCAAGTTTGATTAGCCTTAGAGCAACTATTGAAGTATATGACAGTTTATTTGCCATAAACATACCTTTATTACTTTAATTATTCATACTTGCAGCATACAATGGGGCTGGCCACACCTTTCAACTTGCTGAGTGCAGCTTCCTCCAAGGTGTCAAATTCTGTTTTGACCACACGGGAGTGAAATTCAACAGGTTCATGTTTATTTAGGACTTCAAATTGCTGTTCACTTCAATAAGAAGCAAAATTACATTGCTAAGCTAATGCTTGCATGCTGTAAAATATTGTAATGTTAGTTGTTCACCTATACCCAGGATAGTAATTCTTGCAAGAGAAGACAATAATGGATCAACTGGGATGTTTTACTGCAGTCTTAATTTTATAAAAGCTTGTCCTTCTGGAGGCTTCCATAAAGCCTTTTTGATTATCAGCCCTTTTGGATATTACCAGTTGAATTAATATTTCTAATATCTCATAAAATTTTCTGTAGCTACTTTCAGCATTTTATCAGCCTCTTCACTCTTGGCAAAAGCTGCATTCCTGTCAGTAATTGGTCATTTTAAAAATCATAATTTGGCATACAGGCATATGTACACTGTTCACAGTTTAGGTGGGTAATCAGACATAACTTATCTGTCACTAATTTGTTCCAAAATATGATTGTCAGACTAATGTGATCTTTCTGATCTGTCTTTGGAACTGTAGGAATGTATGAAAAAGAGGAGAAAGACAGGAGGATAAAAGTATGTCTTCCATAAACCAAACAATTACAATCTTTGTCATCTTACAAATAGTCTTTCATAGCAAAGCTTACTTCCAGGGGAAGTCCAGTGATGTGAAGTGTTACTGTTTTCTTTTAGTTGCATAATGAATTAAAAGACAAGGTTATAAAAATCGAAGATTTAAAGCTTTAATTTTCAGAGCTCAAGCTGGGTCTTTAGTATCCATCTCTTGTGAATTTAAGCTCTAACAAACTTTTTTAGAGGTTTGCTCGATCCTAAAATGTTGTTGTCTGAAGCCAGATAGCTGTGTCAAAAGTTATACTGAAACAGTTTTTAATCTAGAATCTGCAGTAGGACTGTTCCCAAAAGCCACTACTATACAAAAAGTAGTGGTTACTTCTAAATGATCTCATGATTTTATTGGTATAGAAGTGTGCTTCCAAAAAGTACATTTAGAAAAGACATATCTGCAACAGGCATGTACAATGAGCTACTAGATTTTTGTTCAATTGGCAAGAGCTTTTGCCAACTTCTGCACTTTAGGGGGTTGAGTCTTCATTGCTTCTTTGGGTTTCAGTGGTATTGAATGCTATGCTGTGCACCAACTTTGAACACAAAAACTAATTAAAGCCAGATGTAAAATAAGAATCATAATCAATTGCCAGGTTTAGCTGAAGAGATGATTCATTTGACTGCCTGCACTACCCAACTGGGAAGCTGCTTGTCAAAAAGGTCCCATCACTTCTCGGCGCGGGGGAAGCGTTCAAGTCACGTAGTTAATCAGGGCAGACATCCATTACCTAATGCTTTCTGCTGAGGTTGTTTATTTTACGCATTTAGCAGATTTTAACATAACTCTTGAGACATAGAGTCCTTACGGTTGGCAACATTTGTTTACTTGAGCAATTCACTAGCAAGACAGTGTGACCTTTGAGTATTGCAATCTGTTATCTAGTTATGCACTACTCGCTATTTTTCTAATTTTGACTACAAGGTTTTTAAAACCTGTATTTGGGCACAAAAGCTCTTTCGAAACCCTATGTGTTATATCTGAATTTCTACTCTGGCTCTCTGATTTAGTATTTGTACCATATTGATGCTCAATGACTGCAAGAAACTGCAGGCCTGAAGAAACAGACACATTTAAAATGTTCTTCACACTTAAATTTCAAACAGGAAAACTCAGTTACCTTTGCATTAGATTTTGAGCTACATCTCCCTGCTACTGTCTCGCTTACTAATTTTCTTGCTCAGCTGGGTATCTAGCCATATTCTAGAAGATGGAAAGCCTAATTTGATCTTTCTGAATTTAACCATATTATTACATATGATCCTGAAATGAAATTCTTGGCTATCCTATGCTTATTCTCAATTCAGTGTACTCTTACAGTTCCAAGGTTTTCTAATCTGCTGATTAGCTGGACAATTAATGAAAAGTATGAAGCTGGAACTTAAAATTCATAAACTTCTTGGCACAAACTGTGAAACCAATAAAAGAACAGCTATGAACATTATATATGATATTACTGAAGTTTTTTAGTTCAAGTTCAGTGTATTAGAAACTTCTGGAATTAGAAGAGCTACTATGCTAAGAGTTGGCTTGAATTATCAGAGATTCATGCCTCTGAATCTGGAATCCATACACTGCATTTCCAGTGTATAGATTTAAGCAATTGCTCTGCTGGCCATCACTGTTTTCTATAGTGCGGGACTAGGATGGGTCTATAGAACCAGCTACACTTTCACTGTATATCTTTCACAAAGTTAGTATCAGGTATATTATTCTCACTTCTGTCCTGTCATACTACGTGAGTACAGCATGCTACCAACTAGAAGAATAACACAAATTACCTAACTCTTAATTTAAAAGCCTCCCTAATCTTAGATCATTTATATAATGTACTTTTGAAACTTAAAAAAATTAATTTCAATCACAAACTGTTTTGGCAGTTGCTTCCCAGTTTGAGAATGCAAGCCCCAATTAAGGCTTTTCCTTAGGCAAACTTTAAATGTGATGGGAGGAGTAGGAAGAATCATCCACTGAGTCAGTTGTTTACCACTGGTTTTATTTTATTTGAGAGAACTTATGCTGACTCCTTATACACCTCTGTAATGATAGTTACCGTCTTCCTACTTTTCCTTCAGGGGAATAGAGTCAAATGTGCTTAATTTTTAGGCAGAAAACTGGCAAAAGTTTATGTAATTAGTACTCCTTCCAACAGAATATGAATTAAAATGAATTGGAGCACATTGGGTTTAATCTCTTTGGCTGGCATCTTCAAACAAGTGAAGTGTTTGAAATAGTTACATGTTCAGCACCTGCCTCTCCTCAGGAGTCTTGAAGTTCCCAGCCTTTAGTATAGTTGTTCGGATCCTGAGATATCTTGGCTAATAGGCAATTTGTTTTTCTGACTCTTTTTTTAAGCTCATTTTGTGCAACTAATCTGCAGCATAGAACTTGCATTAGCTCTTAGAGCTGTCTCTTCCTTTGTCTTTACATATAGTCATCTTGCTTCTGGAATTACAGGTGAGTGAAGCAAGTTTAAAAAGTATGATGTGGAAAGCGGCCATTAGAGCTGATGAACTTTAGCTTCATTAGAAACATATTTTTGTTTTTCTTGCGGGTAGAACTACTGAGGGGAAGGACATAAAACATACTTAATATGGCAGACTTTTCTGTGGAAGGCATTCAAATTATTAGCAATTAGTTTATAGTGGAGAAATGGCTGGTCATTTAAGTACAAGATCTCCTGTCATTCTAACTTGCTATGCTATTTTTTTCAGGTACAGAAACTCTTGTTGCCTTAACACAGGTCTTGACAGGCAGTTATTTGAAATAATTAAGATGTACTTTAGTTTGTAGGCATTTGAGATATGACTTGGAATGACCAGAATGCATGTAGAGGTCTGGTGTAACTTCAATACCAAGCTGGGAATTACTGTGTTTAGACTGGGTATAAAGCCTGTACTGGCAAACATAGTTCTTACGGATACTTTTAGTAGCTTGCTAATATGTATTTTTTTTCAAGCATGTTGTGTTACCAAAAGGTTAACGGATAGCTGCAGTTACAGAGGAAAGTATAGCTATATGTACAAGCTAAAGCTGTGTCTGTTGAAATTTTGCTGGAGTCCTACATGATATTTGTATTTATACAAGTACCAAAGTATTAGGGATCAGTTTATACTGACAGTCTGTGTCCAGTGCAGGCATCAGTACAATAGTTGGTTGAATGTAAGTACTAAAGGTGGGAAACTAAACTTCTAATTTTCAAGTACTGTAAAACTGAGGATTCCAAACAAAAGCCAGAATTTGTATCCCAATCTAGTTGAAGGATTTACTCAGTGATGAGTTTTCAAACTGGCTCTCACAATGGGGAGTGAAATGCATATGTTTCCCAGTGAACATGGAAATAGCTCCCACATGAAACAACAGCTCAGGTGTCTTTAGAGTCTGTAATTGATTGTCCACTCTGCAGAAAGTGGTATGACTCTAGTAACTAGTGTTAAAGTAAAACTCTTGTGAGATTTGATGATCTTTTGATCAAACATTCACAAATACCTCATTTACAAACAACTTATTTCATATGGTTTCTTCTGCCTTGCTTGCACATTTAATACTGAGAAATACCAAGTAGCTTCATGCTGCTAGTTTTTGAGGTTTTGGTTTTTTTATTATTTATCTCCAGTTGAGGTATATCTTTGTCAGAAACTTGTGTGCTGTGCCTTTCCTTACTTTTACAGTTTAGTTATGAAAAATAGAAGTCAGCCTGAAGTGAATATTAGATATTCTGTGATATGTGATCACATATTTGCTTATCACATACTGAATATATAGATTGCATTAAAATATTGTGCTATCGCACCATTTCATTTTCTCAGCAAACAAGCTGAACAAAACCAAAATTAAACTGCTCAAATACATCTCTTCTGTTGAACTATACGTGATAGGCAGAAATGATAGCTGTCTGTCAAATTCAGTCTTAGTGTCATGCCGTGAAGATATTTCCTGATTTTATAACTTCACTGACTTCATATCTCAGCATACTACATACTGAAGTGAGGAATCGGGAGTACAGTTGCCATGAAAAAACAAGTTAAATTTCGAAGCAAACAAGGTAAACCTAGTCTGAGTAACGCTCTGCTTAGCTTTTTCAAATGCAAGAGGTTTTGGAGGGAAGAATCGAGGCAAAACATTCAAGGGCATATAGAAGTTAACTTTGTAGCGGAGAATATGTGTTGTGGTGTTAGTTCAGAGTGCCCTGCTATGGGCTATCTTCCCTGGCATTGTCAAAAGTAGATTAATGAATGATTCGAGCTGACAGGCGAGTTCATTTCTGGCCCTGTGCCTTTTAAACCACGAATCTAACACAATTGAACGCGTTTCTGTAAATAGGTTTAACTGCCCTCTAACAGCCTTGGCTTTCGGGAGCGCGGGCCGGTTCGTGCCGTGCTGCAGATGACGGGCCCCGGTCGGGAGGGGGGGCTGTCGCCCCACCGTGCTGCGGGCCCGGGATCCCCTCACCCCCGACCGCCCTCGGCAGCCACGCTGCGGCTGCAGGCTTCCACTGGTCTGCTGACGCTTCCCACCATCGAGACCGAGACGCGTTCGCCGAATAGTGAAGAAATCTTTCCTGAATTGCTTCCTTTCTTGCCATTGTTTCACAATGCATTCGACCAACTTGCAGATAATGTCTGGCCCCACGAGCATTAAACCCACAGGATTTCAAGCATTTGAGTTATGAAGAATTGATGCAAACTAGGGAACCATCCCATAAAGGTGCTGTTTGATATTTTTATTCAATATTTTTTCAGAAATAAATAGGAATGCAGTGTTTCACTATTAAACATTCCAGATATTCTTATGGCTCAGTCTCATCAGTGTTGTGGAGTGTGCACAGAATGCAGTTATTGATTTAACCAGCTTTGTCAAAAGAAGCTCCTATGCTAAAGTAGGAGCATCACTTGGGATGTTGGTCTCTTCAGGTTCCATCTGAAAACAATGGGCTCGTTCACAGGCTGATTTAGACAAGTTTTTATGCTATGAATTCATAGCTTATAATTTGCAGTCACTCTCTAAATCAGTCTCTGCTGTCCATTGCATATAGAAAGACCATTACTATGGCTGTTTTGCAGACCATTATGATTCAGGACTTTTGTAATACAGCGTTGAGTTGAAGATGTCTTTCATCTTGCCCAGTGTAATAGTATAAGTAATGTGACTGCCATTTGGAGAAAAGGAGTGCGTTGAGTGTAACTTACTTAATTCTCTTTACTTATTCACTTATTGCTTAGGCCTTCAGCAATCCACTTCCACTTTTATAGGTACCAGCTCACTGTCAGTTATACCCTGACATTCTTTCACTATTAATTGCTGATAGATAAGTCAGATACTTGTCTCACAGTGGTTATATATTGGGACCGAGCCATGTAACTGTTGCAGTTAAGGCAGTTGACTGACAAATTCCTATTTTTGTGTGAAGAGAGCTATCAAAACCTTAAAAGACAAATAAAAAGTTCCAGTTGCTCAATTTAGGTGGTTTATTTACTGTAGTATGAATAGGAGTGATGTCATTACAGATAAATTACTCAAGGGATTTTTTGTTTGTTTTTGTTTTCTCTTAATAGAAGGCCACAGGAACAATGAAGAACTGAACACAGATGACATCAGGCTGACAGTAGTCAGTCACTCAATCCATACAGCCTGCTTGAAATGCAAAATTACTTTTAACATCCAGTATCTGCACTGTGTATTTAACAGTGACTTGTTTAGAATTCTGTGAGGAGTCAGAGTCTTTGCTTGGATATCATAACTTTTTCATCAATACAGGGGTCATCTATAGCTCATTATGCTTGAACTGATTTCCTTGAATTCCTGTTCAGTTCTAAGTTATCTCCAAATGCAGCGATCAAGTCTGCTTACCACAGGTTCATATTCTGCCTTAATCTTTGTGACCAACTAGAAATGGAAAAGGTAGTTTGCTCATACTTGGTAGAGCATTGGAGTCTCTCAAGCATTTATTAATGACAGATTCAACTAGGATGGCATTAGTTTTCACAGAACTTCTGTAGTTGTAAGTAATGCAAGCTTGATTTTATGTAGCTGCCCACTCTAAAAACCACTTGTTTGTACAGTTCATGTCATAGTAGACCTATCTGCCTTCCCTCATGCATGCTTTTCCTCATTAGCTACTTGATGAACCAGAACATAGTATTAGAAATGGATGCTGGTAAAGTTTGCTATGGCAGGTAATGAAGGTTATCAATTTGTGTTATAAAGCAATGTGCGTCATGGCATATATACAAGTTCTCTGAAGTTAGTAATCCCAACAAATCAATCCTGGGACCTGTTGGAGCTGTTACCTGTACGATGATGCTGGGAAAGAATCAAAGCAATCTTAGAGATACTGGGAATGACAAGTTTAATACAGTAACAGGTACATGCAAAAATACTAAGCCCAAGTTTTTTGGTTTTTATCACCTCAAAATTTACTTATGAGGTATTAACCCTTCACATAGGGCATGGTTTAATACTTAGCTTATGTATTCATAGGATAAAAAAAGTTTCATGAGTAAAGGACCATAGAATCTAAGAATTCTTGGACCTGTACTTTTTGTTGTGTGTTTACTCGGTGAAGGTATGTGGTCAGACAAGGTGATGAAACTTGGGGTATGTTTACATGTTATCTTGCCTACTGTTGCACAGTAGGCTAGCCTGCACTGAGCTTTGTGCTGCTGCTGCTTTAAATGAAGCAATTTAAAGATGGCTTTGAAATATCTACACTAGTTTAACTACAGGAATGGTCTCGTTGGACACACTCCAGGTATCTGCTATTGGCTACTGTTAGACACAGGATAAGGGGTTAGATATCTTATGGCTTGATATGGCACAGCTGTAAGCTATTGCCAGGGGTGAGTGAGGCACCTTAATTTTAAAAAACAGATAAAAGACAGACCCCCTGTGGTTAAATTCTAAGTTTTCTTTAAACTGTCAGGAAAACTTGTGCTCTAGCACACTGCAGGAGTACTAGAGGTCAGTGAAGTAGTAGTATTGTTCATAGATTCTGTACAGTGAGCAACCCCCAAAGGTTTCAATTTAGCTTCTGAAGTTTTTAAAATGCCTGAAAACTTTCTCCACAGAACAACACAAGTGAGCCTGTTCTTGGAGTGGGAGCAGCAAATGCTGTCGGGTTTTTTTGGTTGTCCTTGCAGGTTTGGTCATTTAGGTATTTCTTGTGCATCAGTAACATGTGCAGCCTTTGTTTCCTCAAGAGCTACCTTACAGTGAAATACTTGCCCTATATTTATAAAATTTAGGAAAACAGACATTTTTGTCAACTCATTGCACTTAAGTGGCTTGGCAAGTTAAATGAGGCAGGTAGGGACTGATTACTCACAACCACCAGCTCAGTATCATAAAGTCATTTTTCTGGCTCTTTGACAGCGTAGGGCCCCAGCAAGCACTTTGTTATTCTTTCATGTGTGAGAGTATGCATGCATCGTAGTAGTGAACAGTAGGTTGCTCTGTGCCTGAAATAATGTAATGCTCATTAGGGAGAACTGAGCTTTTGCCGCTTCTATCCTTCTTTTTTTGAAGGAAAATACCCAACAACACTCAAACCTGTTTTGTGCACACTATTTTTCAAAGGCACATGTGCTACTACTTTTTTCAAATGGCTATATAATGCCAGCAACAAGGTGTTCAATACACTGTAGGAAAATGTTTAGATAGCAGGTTGCTGCTTCTGGAGGCCTAATATAACCATGTCAAGCTCGTTAGCTGAGACTTTTTGTTAATGTTTTGTGCTTTTGTCTGGAGGCTAATCTGGAGGAAGGAAAGTGAGGAAAAATTAAAGATTTGGGCCAACTGCAGTTATGGTGGATGTAAGATTTACAGCCTAGCAGCTGTGGGCCACAGGAAAACATAGAATAGTTTGGACTAGATGACCTTTAAAGGTCCCTTCCAACCCAATCTCCCCTGCAATGAGCAGGGACATCTTCAACTAGATCAGGCTGCTCTCTGAGCCCTGTCCTGCCTGAACTTGAATGTTTCTAGGGATGGTGCGTCCGCCACCTCTCTGGACAACCTGTTCCAGTGTTTTACCACCCATATTGTAAAATAAATTTCTTCCTTGTATCTAGTCTAAATCTACCCTCTTTTAGTTTAAAGCCGTTATCCCTTGTCCTATTCACAACAGGCCCTGCTAACAAGTTTGTCCCCATCTTACTTACAAGCCCCCTTCAGGTACTGGAAGGCTACAATAAGGTCTCCCTGGAGCCTTCTCTTTTCCGGGCTGCACAACCCCAACTCTCTCAGCCTGTCCTCATGAGAGAGGTGCTTCAGCCCTCTGATTATCTTTGTGGCCCTCCTGCAACATGTCCATGTCTTTTTTTTTTTTACACTGGGGTGCCCAGAGCTGGATGTAGTACTCCAGGTGAGATCTCGCCAGAGCAGAGTAGAGGGGCAGAATCACCTCCCTGGACCTGCTGGTGATGCTTCTTATGATGCAGCCTAGGATACGGTTGGCTTTCTGGGCTGTGAGTACGCATTGACTTATGTGCAGCTTTTTATCCACAAGTACCCCAAAGCTGTTCTCAGCAGGGCTGCTTTCAATCCCTTCATGTCCTAGCCTGTATTGATACTGGGGGTTGCCTCACCCCATGTGCAGGAGCCTGCACTTAGTCTTGTTGAACCTCATGAGGTTCACACAGGCCCACTTCTCGAGCCTGTCCAGGTTCCTCTGCATGGTATCCTGTCCCTCACACATGTCAACTGTGCCACTTAGCTTAGTGTTTTTGGCAAACTTGCTGAGGGTGCGCTCAGTCCCACTGTCAATGTCACTGATGAAGACATTGAACAGTACTGGTCCCAATACAGACCCCTGAGGGACACCACTTATCACTGGTCTCCATCTGTCATCTCTCTGGATGTGACCATCTAAACAATTCCTCATCCAGTGGACAGTCCACCCATCAAATCTGTATCTCTCCACTTTAGAGAGAAGGATGTTGTGGGACACTGTGTCAAAGGCCTTACAGAAGCTAACATGTAGCTATTAAGCTTTTCCAGACAATACTTCTTTTAACAGTCCTTTTTTTGCTGTAAAATCACCTTTGGATCAAAAACTCTGTGGCTTGGAAGAATTTCTTGATTAAAACAGGATGCTGCTTCACATTCCACTTGGATGTGATGTTCCTTGTAGCTAGTGTAACTGAAAGCCAGATCTAATTAATTTCACACTTTTTTTGTAACATCATTTTGAAGTCCTAACAAAAGATTCTGTGGGTGAAGAATCCTTACATCTGCAGTGTAAGCTGACCTGCAATTGGGATGGGGCAATGGAGGCTTAGTGTCCTTAGTGAAGAGTGGTTTTGGTTATTATCATAGTCATTAGTTTTAATTTCTTATGATAGGTCTCTCTACTTACAGCTAGTAGGTAGCTTTCTGTTTGAATTACTCATTCATTCAAATGGATTCTAAGTCAAAAGGACATTTTCAGAAATTCTCCTCAGTGTGGGTAGCCTTCATTGAAGGTGTTCTCAACAGGGCATCAAGTCCAGTGCTCACTTGAAAAACTTGTTTTCATTTTGACTGTGGTAGCTTTCTGTACGGGGTGACTGTGCTTTGTCTAACAATTCTCAATCAAAACCTTTTTGTCTTCTGTAAAGCTATGTGTAACTGAATTTATTTCTTTAATATTTTATGTAGGACGTATAAGGTATGCTGTGTCTGTAATTTTTTTCAAGGATAGGGTATGCAATCAGGATGCAGCTGACTGAATTATGCTTGTTTGCAGTTGATTAATGGGATGAAACTTGAAGTATCAAATAAATCACAAACTCTTTTCTCAGCCTGCTCCTGCAGTAGACACATTTCTGAGAAACTTCACCCTCTGAGTAACAGTGTCTACCGTGTATAAGAATATACTCAAGAATGCTTATTTTAAAGTGCAGCGTTGGATGACTAAGAATGCAAGTTAGGCAGTAAGAATTGGCTGTGCTTATCTTTTCTTTAGATGTAGATGAAGCGGTTGTTCATAGATTATTATATACCAGGAATAGAAAGAAGCACATTGTATTTTATCAAGTCTTATGTATATACTTAAAAGAATTGGTCGTTAAAACGGTTAAATGATGGGAGGGAGGTGTCAAACTGAGATGATGGGCCCTTTTCCTTGTGATCAGTACGTCCTCCTTAACAATAAAGCACAGTGTATTCACTGAAGGGCAGAAACTGATCGTTTGATTTGGGGGAAACTAAAAATGTCCACACTAAGTTTTCAGCTGCATCCTACTGAAGTTGGTATCTGCCTTCATAGGTCTGTGACAAGGTTCTCTAAGCATACTGTGAGACAGATGTGAAAAGATATACAGGATGAGCTGAAGGCAGAATGAGAATTAAAACATGTAGGTTTGGCAAAGTTCTTGTTGAGATTAATTATTTCTTATTCTTAGGCACTTTTATCTGCTGCAGTTCTATATTCTGTGTCATGTGTGGCCATATTAATTTGTTGGCCATATCTATTCATGTAACAGAATGAGTTGCTGTAGTATTAGAGGAAGGGTACCTTAGTACTTCAGGGTATGCATTTCATTCTGTATGTTCTTCATCCATATAGTTGTTGTGAGGCCTTGAGCAAGTAATTTAATTTGTGCATCTGCTGTAAGCAGGATGAACTGTTTTCCCCAAAGTTGTCAGTATCTTCTGAAGATACATTCAAATGTTAGTGTTACTTTTTTGGCTATCTTGAACTCGGTTACCTTCAGCAAGAGGCCAAGAGCCAGTGAGTCATTTGGCATTGATAATCAAACCATTCTATGATTCTGTGGTAAACACCTGACCCACCTAACCAATGTTAGCCAAGTTCCTATCTCTGTTCAAGTGATCTTGAATGCTAAGCAGCAATTGCTTGCTAAATACAACGCTGCAGAGTATTTAGTCACAGTAAGCAAGTTAGCATTGTCTTTGTGCATCTGATAGTACCATAAACCCACTGGGGAGAGAGGGTGTATCTTAAGTTATTCCTGAGAATATTCTGCGAAAAGTGATGTCTGAGGCAAGTTTGACTATTGCATATCATGGGGGAATATGAGGAAAAAGTGGTAAAGCCATAGATGTATGCTGTCACAACTGGAGACAAAAATACAACTGGGAAAAGGTTGTGTTTTGCTTTACCGCATGATGTGATTTCTCCTTGATCCCATGAATTGTTGTAGTTTCCAAGTAGAATGTAATTAGAAAGCATGTGGACCTCCATGTGGTGTAATTGAAAAATATGTTTAGAAAAATAAATCACTAACAGCTAGCTTTTTTAGCTGTTGCTTTGAAATTCTCTAATTGGATTATTAGCAGATGGTGCCATTTCTATTGTCTTGCCTCACAGCAGACTTTTCTGAAAAAGGAAGAAAAAAGTACTCTTGATGCCTAATTAGAGGACTGTTTCATCTGGGAAATGTTGCCTTTGGTATCTGCCTCATAGCTATTGTCAAATAGTGGTAGATGAGATAATTTCACTGATTCATGGATCTTACCTAGAGAATATGGTTTGTAACTTGTTTCCAGTGAAAAGTAAAACTGTTCCCTTGCTGTATTTTTCCTTCTGGTAAGTAAGAGGCACCATTGAGAAATGATGCCTCTCCAACACATTTGTGCTGCAGATCATGTGATATATTCATCTAGAAGTTGAACTGTAATATTAATTTTCTTTGGGTTTGAAAGTGTATTGTCATGATGTGGTCTATATAACTTAAATTTTTCCTTTTATCTACTTCACTAACAGGTGAAAGTACTCTTTCAGCTGGGACATAAGCTATATGCCTTGTTCAATCAGTAAACAGCTTAAACTATTTCTATCCTAATTTTTGTGGAGGTAAAAGTTGCGCTTGTAACTATTTAATGGGTTACCTTGTCTAGTTGATGAATCTTCCTGAATGCTCTATAACTAATCATTTGTTGTTTGGGTATAAATAATTAATCCTAGCAAGTGGAGCATAACTTTGCAACAAAACTTGGGATATATCTTCAGGTGGAGAACNTAGTTGATGAATCTTCCTGAATGCTCTATAACTAATCATTTGTTTGGGTATAAATAATCCTAGCAAGTGGAGCATAACTTTGCAACAAAACTTCGGATATATCTTCAGGTGGAGAAGAATTCAATTCTAGTATGAGGGGACCAAATAAACAAAAACTTAGTCCTGAAGTAGTTGAGTTAACTTTAAAGGGTGTGTGTATACACTATTTACTGATCAGCTTCCACTTACCTTGCCCCATAAAGCTGGATGTTTTTTATTTAAGTGGGTGTATTAAGTCTATTTTTACTAGACATGTTTAGGCTCTAAGATTTGTGTTATAGACAGATTAGTTTACCTGTCAACTTTGGGAGGAAAATTGTCCTGTCCTTGGATAAACTTGTGTTGTAGAATGCCACATTTATGAAAGATTTCATTAAAGTTTCCTTAGTGAAGCAGGATACTACTGTTAACTAAGACTTAATAGAGTAGAGAGGGCACATGGTTGCCACTTAAGTGGCACATGAAGAGCAGGCCTCAAGTTTCCCCAAATGTAGAACTGTCAACCTAAATTTTCTAAATGTCATGGTCTCTAGCAGTAAAAATTGCTAGCGGAGTGAGTCTGTGTTAGTGTATGCGAATGGAACCTTTGGAGTCTTGACAGCATTTAGCAATTTACAATCTGTCTTGTATAAACCATAGCAGGACTTATACAATTTGTTTGCCTTTGCCAGCACTGATGCGCATGCAGTGTTCTATTACACTGAAAAGGTTGTGGTGATTCCTCTTGCCAGTTGAAAAATATTGCAGAAAACAAATGCAGCTTTTACATGGTTCTGCTATAGTTGTTGCTTACTAATTTGGGGAAATTTTTGACACACCTATTCCCAGAAGGAAATAATTTAAGCTTTTCATGTTAAGAATTTGACCTGTTTTGATTATATTTGCTCACCAAAACTGTTAGACAGTAAATGCAAATACTTGCACAAATTTGTATTTCTCAAATCTAACTACTTGTACTGCCTGTCAAATGGATACAATGGGTTATAAAGTCTTATACGCTTTATCAGATGCATGTCGAACATCATGCAGTGTTTGAATTTTCTGTAATGGACAGGAGAGACATCTTTAAATCAATTATTTCTTTTTCATAATCACTTATATAGATGTATCTTGCAATGTCAAAGGCAACATTTCCAATTGCGGTTGTTTACTGTAATAAGAACACCTGTGATAAAACTGGAAAGGAAGAGTAGTAGTAAAGTTAATAAGAACATATCAAGCAGTTTGCCATTTTTGCTATTGACCAATAAATAATCTCTTCTAGGCTTTGTTACAATTTCCTGATCTCTGTGTCTGGGAATAGTCTCAAAAGGAAATATGATGATTCCTTTTCCTTTTAATGGCTCTCCTGTGAACCATGAGCTATGGAGTTCCAATGTTGGTGATTAAATGGTAATCACTATCTATAGGCTGTTTTTTACTGTAGGAAGTTACTGCTGTTATGTAACTCTTCTGTTTTGTCGTCGGCAGTGAGATCTTGAACCAAGAGGTATATTTACTCATAGATTTTCATACATCCTGTCTGCAGAAGTAGTGGGATGGTGGGCCTGATCTATACAGCATGTGCCCTATTATGAAAGCTCTTGAGTAAAAATTTGTTAGCAACAATGCTGTACGTGGGACAGAAGTCACTTCTGAAGGATACCTTTATATTTCTGTTTTGGACAGCTGTAGTAGTGACATCATTGCTGCAGCACATGTTTATAGAAATTTTCAGGCTTGAAACCTATTATGAGGTTTTTATGCCTTGGATAACTATGTCTGGTTTTAGATTTCAAGGTATGCGGTGGCCTCTCTAGGGGTGATGCTGCTTGAAGCTACAAAACTGGCTGTGTCTATATTGAATCCATATTGTAGATACTGATGGTTTGGAATGTTCCCTGATGTAATGGGTTAAGTAAGCAAAGTAAAAGGAAATAATGAACTTGTGTTGAATTTGTGTATACTGGAGTTGCTTAATGTGTTTCTTCTAGAAGGATGCAAATAAAGGCCTGTATAAAAGCCAGAATTGTACTGGTAGGTGTTAGACTGTGAATGCCACTCCAGTTGTGTTTGAGTAACCCTGCTTAACAATGCTTGCATACACTGACATCCAAGTGAGTGACTCTTTGCTGTCCTCAAGAATACACTTGAGGCAACAGAAGTAAACTGAAAATGTACAGAACATAACTCAGGTTTTCTTTCAGGAGCTAGTAAGCACTTCTCAAAAGAACTTGATAGCTGAAGCCCAAAAGAGAAAAGCAGCCTGTAGGTAGATCCAGGGGATGGGTGGTAGAAGGAAGGGATATGAACATCTGGTGGGAAGAAAGGATAAGAATAGAAGAGAGCAAAGGTCAGGCTTACAGCATAGGTAATTCACATCTACCCTGTCATGCACGAGGCAGGGATTGGGACTCAAGCAGTTGTCTGTGCGGAGTGCTGTACAAAGAAATCTGAGAAATATAAATGGAGGGGAAAAGGATATTTTTTATCATGTTTGGTTCTGGCCTGATACTTTCCTTTTTGATGATGTGCTGGTTATTAAATCAATTAACTTATCAATTGCAATTAGGGGAGTTAGTATGCTCATGTACTTTCCCAGACTTCAAAGTGGGGGCTCTGTTGATGTTTGATAGCCTGTAAAATATGAAAACTAGACCTTCTTGCTGTCAAATTTAGACTGAAGTTTGGGTTGGAATATTTTTGTAATGATAATAGAATTGGAATGTTAGTAAATCCTAAGTCTCACGTGTACTTTTGCAACTTTGGCTGTTACTGGTAGAAAAGCAAACCTCTTCTACAGCCTGATTCTTTCACTGAACCTGTGTATTTCAGTAAATACTTAAATTTGGTTCATCCAGAACTACTCAAGAAAGTCGGGGCCCTCAGAGCACCAACAGGCTTTAATGGTCCAGACCAGCCTCACCTGGGACCCACACATAACCCTGCCCCTATGCTCAGGAGCCTTATCTGAGCTCAGCCTGGGGCCTTCAATTCCTGCCTAACTGCTATCACAGGAGTACCTGTCTCTGGCTCTGCCTCTGCCTCCTGCTGGGACCTCAGTCCTATTCTGTAGGTAACTTGTCTCCTGCATGGACCCCCAGCTGTATATTGTAGCCTTATCCTCCAACCCTGTCTCCCTGTACCCCTGCCTGGGCTCCCTGGATGGACCCTGGCTCCAGGTCATACTTTTTGTGTGACAAGTTCTGCTGCATTGTTTTTGACGGTAAGACTTTACCCCTGTGTGCTGGGAATACTTTAAAGGACCAGCAGGGAAATCTTGAAAAGAGGACCTTATTTTTTTTCTGGCAAGTTCATGAAATTTAATTGTTCGAGAACTGAAAAACTTAACAAATTTGTGTTCATGTGATATATGGTCTATGAATAAGTCAACAGAAGTAAAGTTCCCGGTACAGGCAGGAACCGCTTTTGCAGCAATGTGTGCAAAGTAGCCTTTCAATTTCACTAAAAGGTTACGTGGTACCAAAGCTTGCTTAACACTATGCCTAGCTAATCACTAGGACCGATGACTAGCCTAAAACCTTTTTGGTGAGCATCACCGATAATGTGTGACTGAGTTGAAATAAACTTCTTGGCATTTCAAGTTCTTAAGCAGTTTTGTGTGCTGATGTAAACATATGCATTCTTGGATCTGCAGCATTAATTACTACTGGATGAGGGATTCCTATTCATTTCTTAACAGCCACTAGAGTAGAAAAAAAAATCCTAGTAGAAGCATAACAGAGGTATAATATTCTTCTATCTGTACATACTGAGGCTTTTGGTAGCATAAATTTTTTGGTATAAGTACTAGTGCTGGCATCTTATTTCACTCTGGCAGTAACTTGAATAGGAGAATGATGTTAAACTGATGTAATGGTGAATGGTTTGCTAGGGTATCTGTGTCAGACCTTAGCTAGTGGGTATCTAGTCTCAGCCACTTCCTTGTGTTACTAGAATAAAACTTTCAAGTGTTGATTTTCCTCTTTATTGCTGGATTAAAACATAACTTCTAAGAGTTCCAAAAAAATCTTTGATCCTTCAGAGCAGCTGGCATGGAGCTCATCCTAAATCTCCCAAAGTTGTTCCATTGATTCCGCTTTCTGTAGTGGTGTCTGTGCTGCTTCAGGACCAGCTTAGTTTCCTGGACTAGAGCAAATATAGCTAGATCAGAAGATCATTACCCAGGCTGGCCCTAGTACTGCTACAAAGGGTAGCTAAATAGTGCACAATGATGCCTTAAGCTAGTTTTTCTGCATAGCTCTTCCTGTGACATGTAGATGGACCAGTTCATGTTCATGTGAATCTTCATTCTAGAATAATTAAATGTTCTCAAAGGGTACAGTAATCCTAATTTTTACCCCAGAGGACTAGCTGCCTATTCTTGACAGGTCATAACATTATTTCTGATATCCTTTGTGCAGTGTGATACAGATTTGGTATTGATCTTAAAGGGCTGAAGTATTTTTACCTAGGAGCTTTCAATTATTTGAGTCCTTAATGGGGTGAAATTTTTTTCAAGCTATCCAAATGATAAGAGCTGAAAGGTGAATCACAAACAAACTGCAACTTCCAAGACAAAGCAGGTAAAGATATGGATATGTGCCTGAATGGAAAATTCTGCTGAAAGCTTATCTTCTGTCTTTTCTTCTATGAAATTCTGCCAGTAACTTAAACAATGAAAGCTTTTCTTCCAGCAATGAAGTCATAATACTATCCTCTGGCAAAAATTACCTCTTCCAGGTTCTGAAAGCAATACTCAATATATGCTGCTAAGTTACTGAGAAGCTGGCATTGCAAAAATAAGGTGTAATAATGGATCAAGCAGTTTACCACATCCTGAACCAAATAAAAATGTTCATGTCAGCTGTTTCTATAGCTGGCTCATTTACAAGCGTGTGTGATTATAGAGAAGGGGCTAGAGTAGAAAAATGTGAAGGCAATGTCACTAGCACCTATCTTGCTTATCACTGTTCATCTGGTATATTTATATGGGATATCAGATAAGTAGCTGTATTTTGAAGAAAACTTACACTGCATTCATGTTGCTTAAGTAATTTGTGGTGTTGCATTACCAAGTATGCCCAACATTCTGTGCTTCTATGTTAACTTTCACAACTGGCTCTCTTTTTGTTGAAGTGAAATTCAGGGAAAGTGGCATAGTAACTAACAACTCAGGTATTGTGCTGCTGTTACATTTAACAAGCTTTACTTGCCAATTCCCTAAATAAAAAAAAGTTAGTGCCTGTAACTGTTGAAAGGAGATGTTTAGCACTTCTGGCTAGTTCTATTTTTTGTTTTTTTCAGAGCATGTCCTTGCTACCTGATCATTTTTTAATGTGATCAACTCCCATGAGACTGGAATAATTCTTGTGTAGTAGGCAAAAGCCAATCTGGAGACAACAGGGTCTCATGTGCACCTGAACTTTTGTTTTAAGGCAATCCCTGATAGATAGCAAGACTTATGCTTTTGAAGCTTTATCTCGCTTAATCAAAATCAGGCAAGATCAAAATCTTTTTTTCAATGCCAGAGATGCATTGACTGGCAAATGTCTCTTGATTCTCTAGGGGCCTGGATGGGTTTTTTTCTTTTTTGTTTTGTTTTCCTTCATAGTTTCTTTAATCACAGCAAGTGTGACTGGAGTCTCAAACACGTAATGCAGAAGTGTTCCAATGCTTATGAATTTTTAAGATCTTATCCATCCTATGAAAATGTAATTAGCTCTGCCAACTCCTGAATGTTCCTTCCTTCAAGTTTTCTTTACTGTTAGTGGGGGGTCCAAAGCCATTTACCTTTGTGTGTCTGCGGAATCATCATTTCATCAGAGTTGGCAGGTACTAGTTGTTAGGTTTTGTGAGACTCTGAAGCCTTGACCATAGGCAAAATCAATGCTGTACTTAAGGGCAGGACAGTGATATAAAGCAGAGATTGTAAGGAGCAGTATAGAGCCTGGAGAGATAGTGTAGAGCTATTAGGGTGGGGAAAAATGAGGATAAAAATAACAAGATCATATGAGAGGATATAATGAATTGTATTAAAATCACAGATACTTCACTCTAGAGCTGCACTAAGAGTTTATTATCAGTTCTTCCATTTCTGTTCCAAACTGGATGTACCCAACAGAGTGTCAAAAGCACTGCATGTACCACAGTGCAATTACTTTAAAAAAATAAGAACAAGAAATCAGCATCTTCTAATCATGTTTGTTCACAGCAAGCTTTTTGGTTTGTGTTCCATGTTTCATGAGTGGGTTGGTGCATGGAGAAAGTATTTACAAATAGGCAGCTGGGTGAGGAAATAATTCTGTGCATTATAGCTGTCTTTAAGCCTGGAAAGTTTTGCTAGCATCACCAGAATTTTACAGACAGGTTGTTCAGAAAGATTTAAAGAATAACAGCCCTCTAAGACTTCTTTCTCCAGCTCCCCTCTCACAGGCTATGGAGTAGATACCTGCAGTTCTTCTGCAAATATTAAACCCTGTGAAGGAACTGTAACCTCTTTTCATCTGTTGTTTAATATCTGTACAGTAAGCTTAAAATCTCGCTAATATCTAACCTACCAGTCTTGAAAAGGTTGGAGCACTCTGCTACTACATAAACCTCACAACAGGTGTAGTTTCAGTATCATGCTGGCTGAGTAAATTCTGTAAGACAGAGGTTACTATAAGTTGAAATTGTTAAGGCTTACTGTTAAGACATTCAGCTACAATCTTGTCATCTTGATAAGAGTCAGTAATTTGAACACTGTAAGAATATTGTAAGACACAGCAGATTATTCAGAAATGAGGGAAAGAAAACAATGACACATTTTTATTTTCACTGGATAATATCAAATAGTACTTATTGATATAATATATGGCACTGTTATGATTAATGCTGATTACACTGTCCTTAAATTTCCCTGCAAATCAAAAGGAAAATTTAGTCCTAATGTTAGGACTAATGAGAAAACCACCAATACTTGTAGAACTTAAAGTATGTTAACATTATTCTTTTTGAAAGATGTGATGGCGCCGTGGAAGTCCTCTCTTTTATGCAACTTGACATGTTTCATGTTCCCTCTGTAGCCCACCAGCTACCCTTATTTTATTTGTATTGAGAAAACTGGTGGTCATGAGAAGTTAACTTTTTGCATGAAAGAGGATGGAAATGCTAAAACCGGTTGGCTTGATTAATGTCTTGCTTCCATTCAAAATCTCTTCAGCTTCGCACCATCTTTCCCCTTGCGGGCAGGATAACCCTTATGTGGCAATAACATTGCCACAAAAACTTGTTTGGGGTTTTTAAGCAGAATAAACTGAAGCCTGATTAGTGAGGGTGAAGGCTGCTGCCTACAAGTATTTGAGGGGAAAGAGACATGAGGTGTCTAAATTCTACACTGCATGGATATAAGCTAGCCACAGATGAACTTTGGCTTAAAATTATGAGAAAACTGACTAGGCCATTCTCTGACCATTTTTCTGTAAGACTGTTGTGAGGCTGGACATGGGATGGATGGGTTTATGAAATGCCGTTATGCGATCTGTTGGTCATCTGCAATTTCGGGAAAATGACTCATTGCATAAAGAAAAAGGACTGACTTTCATTTAAACTCAGTTTTGTGGCTAGCTGCTTAACAATGTTTGTTTTACGTAACCTTCCTTCAGCTGTATTGGTCAGTTTTGAAGCTTGCTCTGATATTTCAAAGGTTTTTCCCTAGTTCTGCCAACTTTTCCTGCATTGGATGTACATATAAAAGGAGTTTTAAGGCTTAAATACTGCGAATTGAGTTATGATGAAAACTTGGCTTATACTAGATAGATTGCACTCTTTCTTGCAGCATGTCTACACTGTACTTGCAGCACTGAGGAGGAGCAGGGCGAGGCAGTGGCTGTATGTGCTGAGTCTGTGTCAGCCAAATGCTTCAAACTAAATTGCTTTGTTATAATTAGTAAGGTTACTTTGATCTGAAGCTAAGCCGTATTGCTAAATGGTCATATTCCTAAAGGAAATTATTCAGACATTTTGTTAAGCATAGGCTGATGTGTCATCCTCATCCCTTCTCTTATAAAGAGACAGAATTCTGATTTAAAGGAGAAAGTTCGGTCATGGGTGGTGGTGAGCAGTGCTTAGCCTCTTGCCTCAGCAAGACTGGATAATCTGAGCTCTTCTCTTATCCTGGCGTACCAGTGTGAGTATCATTCAGATGTCAGTTTGGTCTAAAACTGGGGAGTCACCAAGAAATATTTAGAAACTTTCATGTTTTTCATATGTAGCTTCTGAAGGTAGAGCTACTTTATTAAATAACAATGAAGTTGATTGACAGAAATGTGATCAATGCATAAAGAAGTTCAGTTGAACTTGGTAAATTAATAGTCATTAGTTTAAGTTTAAAGAAGGATGGGGGTGGGATACTATCAATATCCTTTAGTGATATGCAAGCAAATAATCCTGTACACCCTTGAATGATCAAGGCACACATATTTCTCTGAAGAAGCAGAGAGTAAACTTTTTGTATTCTGTTTGGAGTTTTTTATCTTAGAGGTTAGACAGCCAAATTCATCCCAACATTAGGTACTTGGATCACTGACTCCTCTCACTTTACATCAGTATGTGTCTTTGCTTTTGAGATCTTACTGACATGACACTTGTTTGGTTTTGTTGGGTTTTTTTATTCAGTAATAATAAGAACCTGAAACCAACTTCCATGCTGGTCAAATTTTACCTAACGAGATCTAATATAAATGTGAGGGGGGGAAACAGCTCACATCCACCTACAGACATCCCCACTAACTCATCTGTAAATGATAATCCATAAACATGTCACTTGCCAAAAGGAAAGCAAACCTTTCAGTTGTTTTTAAGCAGCCTATATGTCAGCTTTGCTGTCAACACATCATCTCCTTGCTTCCCTGATCCCATCCTTTGTGTGACTTATGTCTGGAAAACTTGCCCGCATTGCAATGAAAGGTATGCTACATGTATTTAATACCCAACTATGAAAGGCTAATACTATGATGTCAATGATGTGCTGTTACTTATCTTGTAAATCCTCTTGTCCTTAAAGGATAGCAGTACTGGTGACATGAGATAATAAGTATCAATGTTGTAAAAAGTGTCAATCGTGTACAAGCTGCATGCTGCAAGGTGAACTCGTTGCGTACAAACTTCCTACTTCTCTGTACCTATTTGGTATGCGCTGGCTAATAGTTCACAGCGAATGCCTTTGGAATGATAGAACACTTAGGCAAGTATGTTTTGAGGGCAGTTCCTACCTGCTTTGGATATTTGTTAATCTTGTGTGATAACACTGATTTTTGAGTGTCAGCTTATTTGACATTGCATTACTACTAAAGAAATACATCTTCCAAAATAACCTGGGTGATGTAGAGCCTGTCACCTTCACTGTGAGGAATGTGTTGACAACAAACAGAACTTTAAAGGAAGCATGGACTATCTCAGATTATGATGTGCAAGAAAATGTTTTTGACAGTTATCCTTTATCAAAGATGGTTTTGCCAAATACCAATTAAATTGGACAATAGAGATTACTTAATACACTATATTAGATCTCAATTTTGAATGTGAAGTGCTAAGCTCATTTTATTGTTTATTCCAGTTAACATCTGCAAATGCGTATTTGGAAAATAATCATAGTAGTTGATGTATGCATTTAACTGGGATGTGTAGAGGGTTTTAACTTAGATCACTGTTACCTAATATACGAAAGTATGTTTGCTAAAGCTGCTACATGTTTTAGTTCCCAGTTCATAGGCAAGCTTGAGACAGTTAATACCAAACTGCTTTAGTTCTACTCTCCTAACTTTAATTTTTAACCATCTGCCTGTTCCCCCACCAAAAAGAGCTTTGTGCTTTAAACTTCTTGTTGATTGTTTCCAGGAGAGGAGGATTGATTCCAAATTACTTGTAAACATGATCTAATCAAGGGTTGAACTTGTCTAAGGACAAAACTTAGGGTGTAGTGTTTCAACTGTGCTGCTAAGAGGGCTTTAATTCAGAGAAATGTTTTACTTTAATCTTTCTTGCCTCAACATGTGTCCCATTTGTCCTCCCATCAGTTTTTTTAGCCCTGATATACACTTATATGAACTATACTAAATTGTTAATATGTTGAAGTTCTGATGAAAGGAGATTGGGCATAAAACAATTTGTTTTGGCAAGAGCGTGTGCCAAAAGTAGGCCCTCCCTTGATGTGTCAATGCAGAAGTAAACACAGGAGGGAGGAAAAATGCTGGAGAAACAAATACAAATAGAGATTGGACATGGCAACACTGTAAGTTTACAAATAGTATCTATTAAGCAAACATTAAGGCTGGAAACTTAAACAAAATGAAGTTCCCCAGACACATGAAAGCCCTCACTAGTAAGCCTTGAAATAAAACAGAAGATATGAAACTGAAGTGATGAGGTGATTGTTTCTCTTCCCAATTTGCTTTCTTGAAAGGTCTTAATACACATGAGAGTTCTTCACATTGCAACAGCAGCTTCAGGGATTCTGTTTGGCCTGTGATTATAGCCTTCCTGTCTTGACCAGCCAGGAAGAATCCTTTTGCTTTGCTTTGGAGGACGTATGTTTTGGCTTGCTACTTCATAGCACGTGAGTGTGCTTGCAAACCAAGCTTTGAGACCTGTTGCATATATGGCTTCCGGAGACTTACTTTTATGTATCCGGTAGGACTGTCTGGTCATATAAAGAGAAATAGCTTCCAGACAAGATAATGTCTTGGGTCACATCAGGCTCTCGGTCACCAGAACAATTAATATCCCTGCAGAAATCTTGGAGCAGGAGTTTGGCAGTGAGCTGGTCACATCTTAATCTGCAGTGAGCTTGAGCTGAACCATAGTCTGAATGGCCTTGTCTACTTTACACTTAACAATTTTCAAGTAGATGGAGAATTCTTTTCTGGGGAGCCTTGTTTTGGCACAGGCTATAGCAGAAAACAGTGGTTCTTACCATCACTCATTTGGGGTTATAGCTTGTACTTGGTGCGTTATCAGGGCAGCTGACTGGCTGGGCTCCTAATAAAAGTCTGTGCTTTGAGTCATAAATAAATCTGAATACCAATTCTAGTCCTTGAAGTGGTTCCTAAGTCACTCTCCATTAATATAAACAATGTGAAAAACACAGAAATGACCCATAATTTAAGAACTGAAGATGTATGGTTTATACCAATAAATATAAGGCAGATAATCTATAGGATCAACAGGTTAATTTCCTTGTTTATGGGATTAACTCTCTTCCAAGAACTAGACAGAAAATTCTGTTAGTGAACCAATGATGAAATTAGTTATCCTACAGTAGATACAGCTCTTCCATTCTGAGTTATGTGAGGGTGCTCTCTTGTATGGTGTTAGGAAATGTACTTTTCTGGTTGAAGTATAGTAACTTGATCTTTGATAAGGATTAGCAAATTCAGCTGAAAAAAGCCATAAAATGCATGTGATAGTAATGCGTTGGATGATCCCAATATTGCAGTAGTTGATTTGTACTGAAAGCTGGTGAAATACTCTTGTGTTTAATAAACTTTAACTGTTCTGACTGGGACTACTTGAATTTTGATCTGTGCCTTTCCTGGAGTTGCTGGGATTAAACGACTGAGAATCGGATCTCTTTAACCCAAACCAAAGGCCAGCAGTTTAAATGTAAATGTGAAACTAGTTTAGTCTGAAGATACAGAATGAAGGCAAATGAAAAGAAACCTGTTGAAAAAACAATTATGAAAAACACAATGGTGTCAGATCAGAATCACTTTGTAATTTGGGCATTAAAATTAATCTTGTACTTAATGAAGCAGTTAGGGCTAGTGATGATCCAGGTTATGATGTGCATGTAACACAGTTTGACATAACATGGCAACTGCTGGGTTTTTATGGAGCAGTGTGCTGTCTTAGCCAATCTAGACTATCAGAAGAAGATGACTATCATGCAGGGGTGACCGTGCTCTGGGATGTGCTTAGTATGTGAGTTTTTTGCTTCTTTCTCTACAGTTCTACGTTCAGTGGGGAGCAGAACTCCTACCTTCTGTTTTATTGCCAATGAAAACAAAAGAATATTGCGAAGCTAATCAAAGTGAAAACAAGCAATTTCACCATGATGATCTCTTTTCTCTGCAGAAAGATGTAGTACTGTCACTTGATGCCAGTGAGATGTAGTAAACCTTAGTTTGCCAAAGGAATATTTATCATGTTGTGTCCTATAGAATGTGTATTTGAAGTGGCACCAATTTTTCCAATTTCGAACAGCAAATGGTTGTAAAAAATTGAATCTTAGAGAAAGTGCCAATTACAAATGTTAAGACCAAAAAATAGAGCAGAAGCCTGCCTTCCGTCTGTACACTGCTTGTGCAATGATGTAACGTGATTGACTTGGATTTAGCTGACTCACGTTAGACAAAAACCTTACGCAAATAGTTCGTGTATATTTTTCAAATGTTTTGAACAGTTCGTTAACTTGTATTCCAACAAGTGTGACTGTAGCATGTTAGCCTCTTTAGACAGACAAGTAGTCATGGTAAGTAGTGTGTGACTGCTATGTGACCATGATCCAGGAGGGTTTGCCTTTCTTTCTCTTGCAGATCAGATCTTACTAACTGATTGCAGATGTCTAGCAGGGATTTCTTCACCTCAGTAGTTAGAGGAATTTACAGAATTGACACTTTCTTCCCTGGGGTCAGCAGTGTTGTTGGGAGGAGGGGGAGTGGAAAAGAGTTTTGCCTTTTGTCCTGCATATTTGTTGCTAAGATAGCACTTAAGCCACCACTCATTTATGCTCTTGAGAAGAATGTCTAAGATGTTCTCACCTGTATTGCTTCTAGCATAATTACATGTTTAGGAAATGAAACAGGCTATTTGGCTAATTTAGATGCATGGCTCCTTGGGTTACTTATCTTTGAAAGCAACTGCTGGATTAGGTGCGCTCTTACCTGGGAAATATTGGTGAAATTCTTGTCTTGTTTTCCTGTAGTGTCTATGCAATGTGCCAAGACTTAAAACAACAGGAACTTCATCCATGTAAGAGGTCCTCTGCATGCACCAAAAAAATCTTAATTGAGCTGTTTTTATCCTGCATGAGAGGGAAACTGTGATACGCCATGGTTTTATAAACATTCATATATAGCACACCAAGAGCTGTTAGTGTGCTACTCTCCCTGAAGAAAACTGAGTTCAAATGCTTCAATTAGACTGTAACACCAGAGGTGGAGCCCTCAAGGAATCTGAGGGAGGGAGACTTGCCTTCTGGGAGGTATTGTATCAACAAGAGATGTGAGATCAACAGGAAGAACTGCTGCAGAAAAGGGCCCCAAGCATGGATCGAGCAACCTGTAAATGTACCTAGAGCAAAGCTTTCTAGTGTGACCTGCCATCCCCACCTTCCCACCACTTCTAACTGCCAAAAATAAAAGAGCTTTCTGGTTCAAGGTCTCATTAGAAGTGGTTTGGAACTATAAACAAAGATTGCCTTTTTTGATTTCTGCTGTGTTGAAGGAAACACAATAGTGTGCTATAATTATAAAGAAAAAAGATGGCATCAAAGATGCTAGACTCCATTATCTTCCTAGTTGGAACAATGTGTAGGCCCCACAGTTTCTGCTTTACTGGGTTGAAAGTGAGATGACTCATAAAATCTTAGCCTTAGGAGTCTTGTTCATTCTGATAATCAGTAATTTAATTAACTCAAATCTCTGAAAACTAATGAAAAGCAAACAGAAATTTATTTGATATACCACTCCTGTAACTGACTCTACTTGAGTAGGAGCAAGCTTAGTCAGTTCCATTGCAAGATGAAACAGGTTGGCTTGTGCTTTCAGAGAAAGTGGTCATTTACAGTAATGATGAGAATATATTAGCATAACAGTCCAAAAACTTATTCAGTGATGATAGTGAGAGAAAAATAATACACCTGTTAGAGCATCTGCTTTCATTTTTTATCTATGTGTATCTCACAGCTATAATGGGGCTTTTACAGCAGTTGAAGTACCTATTGA
>RSEF01000013.1:4212449-4233537 GCA_003993805.1 Himantopus leucocephalus | reverse complement strand
TTCTGTTTTGACCCATTGGGCTATGTAAACTATCCACAGTTGAGATAATAAAATATTTCAAATTGTGGCAATGGTATTACTTGTTTAATGTGCAAGTTTTAATAATATTCAATCAAAATATCAAAATACAGAAGTTATTAATAACAGCTTTGAATGCTTTACTTTCTCCAAAGCTGTCAAGACTTTCAGGTTAGCTTTGTCCTCCAAGACAGTGTACGGTAATAAATATTTTTGTAATGTGAAAAGGCTTCTAGAGTAATAGGTATATATTGCCCCATCCTTCTGATTTGGGTTTGAAATGGAGGAGCTAGTCAAATCTTCAAAAGTTTAAATATTTAATTTTAGATTATGAAGATAATAGTCTCTATCTCTAAAGGATTGCTTTATCTCAAAGTATGGAGTTTTTAGTTCTTGTCCAAGAGAAGTATTCACTCCTAAGCCTGCTGTTCTGAAAACTTTTGCATTTAATACACTTGAATGGCTGAGCTTAGAAGCCTGTGTTTGAATTTGTTTTTCTGGGCACCTTCTCTTTTACTTCCCAAATACTTTTTGGGGGTGAGAAAATGGATATGACTTCTTTCTGAAGGCAAATCTGTTATTCAACAGGAGCTTTTGTTTTGGATCTATGTGCAAGCAGCCTCTAAATGTAAGAAACTATTATGGGGTTTTGTGTGGCAAGTTTCTATTCTTATGAACAGTGCATCTTCAGCGTATTCATCCCCTAATCCTTTTCCTGAATGGTACTATTTTTAATCATTTTCCACCACTAAAACTACTGTGCATTGCTGCATATGTGTAAAACCTGTTATTCTGTGTGCCGAAGTACAAAGAGAAAGCATGTTTATATGAAATGACTCGTATATGAAAACAGTGTTTCTAGACTGTCTTAATAGTTGATGCTAAAGTGTAGTTATGGTTGTGCCCCTTTAACTGATAACTTTTTTTAACTGTTGGTGTAGATAGACATGAATTAGGAATTATTATGCCTTCAATAAAAAAAAGCCACCTCGATTTCCTCTAACACAGAATTTCTCAAAATTGCTTAGTGGCAAATTCTGGCTGAAACAAAACGCCATAAAGCTAAGGAAATACTGTTTCATTGCTTCATACAGCAGTGAAGGTCATGGATTGTACATCTTGACCCTCCAATCTCTCCTGTAATCATTGCTGAAACTTGCTATGCCTTGCGTTCGAAGTAACACCCTCAAGCCTGAAAGGATACTGTGCTGTGGCCTCCTTAGCCTTTCATATATTCCACAATTATTTAAATTGTTTAGATTTTCCAACAAATTCTGTACTTGCTTGCAGAAGCCCTGGAAACAGAATGAAATGTATTGAATATTGCCTGCCACGTGCAAGCCATGTTCCTATTGATTACAGACCTTAATTTAAGAACAAAATGCTCACCTATTAGGTAGCTTTTGTTCACTAAAAGCATATAATAATAGGTCTTGTGTTGCATTTCTTTCTCACCTTTTCTCTAGTATTTACTTAAATGCTGAGTATGAAGCAGAAAAAGCTATAGAAAGCTGTATGTGGATGTGAAGTGTGTAAGACAGGTATTTCAATAGTTAATACTCTGTAAGTACACAGTGCACAGTAAGTAGCAGAGGGACTATAATGTGGAAGGCTTTCTAGGTTGTTTCTGTTGTATGATACAAATCTAATATAGAAGAACCTAAACTAATTTACTAAGCTTTTAGTGGAACTACTTTTTTGGTTTTTTTCATAAGTTATAATCTAAATTCTTTAAGACATTTAAAATGTTCTCAGTGACAGTGAAGGTGCTTGATCCCTTCTCAGTGTTAGTCAATTAGCTCTTCACTGCTTCCCAGTTTGACTTCAACTGCCTGAGCAATAGCATATTAGGAACAAGAATAAGGAGCAGGTAAATTCCATACCATCCATTATTAGAATTAAACTGACAGAATAAACTAATTCCAAATTTCAAGGACAACTGCAATTGTCTCTGAACCTAAGCAAGAGAGCAAATAGATGGTTTATTTTAATCTGTTATCTTCTGCATAGTTACTATGAATGGGATCCCACTCTAAGTGGAAGAAATCCTGTTTAAATTCTTTGCTGCTCCAAGTTACTGCTCTCTTGGCATACTGTGTGGTGAATTGTGGTATTCCAGGTGACACAGTGACATAAGCTTTCTTGCATAGTCATCTTCCTTATTACCACATCTCAAAATGGGAATAGATTTGTGAGTAAAGATGTGCAGATTGCTAATATTCTTGGTTTTGTCTGTCTGAGCGGAAGCTGCCAGACTTTCTAATCTATACTTTCTAATACCATACCATGTTTCATACCAAATAGTAGCTTTTAGCACTGTCTTAGGTCTGATAGTTGTTTTCATTTTATAGATTGACTATTTTAAGAGCAGCTAATGCTCATTTTAGTAAGCATAATATTTAAAAACAAAGGCACAAGCAAAAACACTGTTTGCTCAGCCTAAGACATTCTTAACAAAGAAAACAAAGCATTGTTTTCTTACTTAACAAAAATAACCTGAAAATATCTGTAGAAAAGCCAATATTTAGTGTTTAATTGATGATTAAATTTTCCTCTTGAAATGGGAGTAGAAAATACCAGTATCTTTATGAAACTTGTGGCATTAAACCTCTGAGGGCTCAGGTAAACTTATAGTGAAAAACAGGCTGATGCAGCATCAGCTGAATCTGTTTCTCTTCTCGGTGGTGCCATCGTCTTCCTAGTGTTTATTTTCTTTCCCAAGGCGGCGGAGGCGGTGCGGCGGCCACCAGAGGGCACCGTGACACAAGGTAGGCTCGGCAGGACTGCAGTCCTGCTCTTGCCTTCAAAATAGGTGTCTGGTAGTTCGTGCAGTGGTTACGGAGAGCATGGCCGAGTGCTTACATGTTATGTGCTCTGAAATAGTATGGCAATATTGACATCTGTCATATTAAACCTATGTTCTATTTCTAGCTTCTAATAAAAAATCGAGTTCAAATTCCTTAGCATTGACAGGGTTCTCATGTTAGCTTTATGTCCTTTTTAGGTAATGTACTGAGATACTTTATTTAACTTGGTATATGTCATTGCTTCCCAAATGATTGCATCAGTGACTTTAAAATTAGGCTGCGTTTGAATGTAGCATGTTTAAAATGCACACATCAGCTCAATCATGTGACAAAGCATTAAGCGCTGTGGTGGATGTGCTTGAGAGTTCCTCTTAGAGCTGTTCAGGGAGCCTTGTGACTTAAATGATAAGATTCAAGGCTTGATTCCTTTGAAGCAATCAAAATTACTCATTTCCTCTCCACCCTCCTAGTTACTGCTGGCGACTGTGGAGGCTTTGTTCTGTTGCACAGGTAGTCCCGCAGGATGAGCTTCTGTGATGGCCTTTTGTTGCTTGAACCAGGGTACCATATGCTTGCATTCCTTAAATGGGTCTTATTTTTGGCCCATAAACTTTCAGATTTCAGGACTTCAGCCAGCTGACCAGGCCCTGCTACAGTTCCCATCAGGCCTCTATACAACTGACTATTGTGCATGCAAAAAGTATGAGCATTTGGGAGCCATCAGATTTACTGCACATGTGCAGGCCACATGGACAACACAAGTGCAGTGAGTCCTATGTTTGTCAGACATGTCACACTTGCTACACAGCGTGTGCACATGCGTAACTGACCGGGAAGTCCCTGACAAGAAATATGGTGATGTTATGCATACCACACCATGTAATGTATCTTGAAATTAATTCTAAAACACTCATTGTGCTTGCATGTTTTGTGAAGGTGTTCGAAGTTCAAAATTGTCTAGAGAAGGGACTTTCTTTCACTTACCTCTCCCCAAGCAGCTGCCATGATCTTCTTTTTGTCCACCCTGCCTTTCTGCTGCTCCCAGAACTTGGCTGTTCTAGCCTGTAGGTGGTATTAAGGGCGTTATTGCAAGGTGGGGAGGTAGTGGTGGAGTCGGTGAGGATGTTGATGGCTGGTTCAAGAAAGAAGGCAGCTACGGAGCTGCTTAGGTGACAGCACTACTTAAGTGTAAATATACTTTGAACATCTCTTCAGTACATGTTCTTCTGTGCTAAGAAAAAAAGCAAAACTACTTTTTGTAGTTGAAAACGAACAGATTAAATAAAAATATATGTATTAAATAGTTCTCAAACTGACGCAAAGATGTTCTAAATACAGTGAAGTACTCATTTTTTAAGAGAAAGGACTATATTTCTTATTGCAGAAGCAGCAGGCAAGATTTAAATCCCTGCTGAGCAGACAAGCACACCTTTGATAATAATCTTGTTTGTTAGGAGTTTTACATATATGGAAATGTTGGTAGTTCCTAATACTTCAGGGAATAGTATGGATAAAAACTGTCCAGCTTTGGATAGCTTCATAACAAGAACTTGTTTAAATTAGTTCAAGTACAAATAAGAAACGCTGTATAGATTCAGATTATTCCATAACCTGTTGTTTTGTGTAATGCGTGCTGTGCTGACCTCTGCCAGCTCCATCCTAAGAGATGAATAGTGACTAATTTGGCAGCTTCTAGCAATTGCCGGGAGCTGGAAGCCATGGTAGAGGCACAAAGGAAAAACAGCAGAGTCAACACTGCTTCACTGTGGCGTGTGACTATCTCTGTTAAGAGCTATTTGAACTGGAATGTCTTTATAATAATTAAGTGTATTTCAAGGGTAGGGTTGACTTTTGGCTCATCTATTTTTCTGCCATTTTGTCTGGTTCACTTGTCCTTTTCAGGGAAACTTGTTGTGAGGGATTAGCAGTGAAGCATGGAATATGCTGACTGCTATGGATGATGGTGTTGAAGAGGTTTTAGGGAGTTTTTCTGCATTTCTTAGAAATTTGAAGTTCATCACAGCTAAATATTAACTTAAAAAATGAAAGTATCAACAGGCTATGATGTTTGCATTATCTCTAATCATATTTACTTAGTATCCAACACCTTCTGTACTTCCATTTTGAGGTGAGGGGTGTGTGCCTCTCCATACGGCCACCTTTGTAGCTGGGAAGATGCTTGCTAGTAAACTAGAAAAGGAGGAAAAAAAAAAATAACCTTTCTTTGGAATGATGTTTCCTGGCTGCCAAGGAAAGTTGGGCTCCAACAAAAGTTTTTTCACTGCTTGAATGAGTTAAGGCTATATACTTTCAGTCTGTTTGGAGGAGACTTCAGAGCTTTCAGAGTACTTTGTCTTCCTAAGCAGTATAATTTCTGTCCTGGCTGGCCTGAACCAGCTGTTCCTTGTTCAAGAGCTGATCTCTTGTAGACTAACGCTTGATTGAGGGTGCTTGCCTCAGAATAGATAGCGATGAGTGTCAGTGACATGCCTGGAGCTGTCTCTGCTTTGGCCCTCTCAAGAGGGTAAAGGAGGGGGATGTGGTTCAAGCTCCTACAGTTATCGCTGCCGCTTTGGGGACTGTAAGGCTGGGGAGGGGGGATTGGTGTGGCTTTGCCCCTTATTTCATCTGTTAGTGCTGGAGGTTAAAGTGATCTTCCTCTGCCTCTTCCTCCAGGAAAGGAGAGGTTCGTTTGGGGATTCAGACAGAATTTAAACATGCTTTCCCAAACTTATGGCTTCTGCAGATTTGGGAGAGGTGAGAGAACAGTGTTTTCTAATCTTTTCTGAAGCAGCGTAAAGCAGCCACTTAAAGGGGTGACAGCCGAGTCCCTCTGTGCATTTTCAAACCTTGTGTCATTTGTCACTGAGCCTTCTCGTGTTGGATACTGCTATTTAAGGGCCACTTAACTGAGCTTTGACTTTAGTCATGTAAGTGGTCCAATCTTAAGACTTGATCAAAATAGTTTCTATATAAAAATGAAATTTCTCATGTAAACAATTCACTCTAAAATGACCTGTGGTCTTGCGTGTGCTTTTTGGCAAATTTCTTTTCACAGACAAATGCTCTGTAGTATCAAGTCTTGGCTTGCTAGGGAGGGCAGCAGACAAGCAGCTGCTTTGCTCGCTGCAGAGGGGGACATTGCACTGGTTTAGGGAAAAATAGCTATCAAGGTGGGCAGGAATGCTTCAGGTAATTACAAACTTCAGTGTTGAAAGCATGGAGCAAATGTTGCCAGAAATGAACAGGTATTTAAGATGTGCTACTGCACACTGGAATGCCATGTTTGTACCTTATGGTGAACATCTTACTGTGTGGGGGTTTTTTTACCCCAGAAAGCTTTCAGTTAAAATACTAAATTTTTATGTTTATAGAAAAAAGTTGAGAATGCATTTTGAGCACAACCTGAGAACTCAAATCCTAATGTAACTTAGCCTTGTCAGATCTTTGGAGGGCTTGTGAGGGTTTTGTGGCAATGCTGGCCATGATCCATGTGGAACTGTGAAAAGGCAAACTCTTTGCCTACCCCCAGGAGCAGAGCTGAGACCAGTCATGGACCAAGTGTTTGTGATGTACGTGAAGAACACATTGTCTGTGTTCCCAAGTACCTTAGGCACAAACCTGCCTTTTGAACTATCTTTAAGTGTGCAAAATAAGGAGCTAGGTGTTTTGAAGCAGGCAAGTTTTCATGAGGTGCATACACTGGCTTTATTTTGGGTCAGGAAGTCACTGTGCTCGTATAGTGTACTACAGGGAGAGCCTTCCTGTTAATGGGTGAAGACTGACCTTAAAAATAATTCTGCCTTCTGTGTCTCCCAGGACTGGCAATTTTCCAGGTAATCTCTACATATTATCAAATACTCAGGGAGTGCTGCATTCTTTGGTCTTTTTTTTGTTGTTTTAAGTCCACTTCAGGTAAAATGTTCCAGAGCCTCAAACTACATCAAATAGGGCCAGAATTACCACGTGAAGGCAGCCTGCTTGTGTTGGTCTCGCTTCCAGAAAACGGTGCTGAACTTCAGCTCAGCACTGAACGCCGGAGCTCGAAGCACAGCGACCCCACCAGCGAGGGGCAGAGCCGGGGGAGGATGCCCCGGGGGGGGGGTCTCGCCGCGGGAAGGCGACGGCGGCCGCCCCGGCAGGAGCCCCGCCGGGCGGTGAACCTCCTCCTCCCGCCGCCAGAGGGTACTCGGGGAGCGGGAACGCGGGAAACAAAAGGAGGTGAATTCCCCTCGGAGGGGAAACTTGAGACGGTTTCACGCCGGAGCGCCGGTTCCCGTGCGGCAGCCCCCGCATTCCTTTCCGAAACCCGGACCGGGGGAGGGGGGCGCGCTCGCCCCGGCATGGGGAACGGCGGCCCGGCGCCGGGCGCGGGAGGAAGGGGCTGCGGGGCGCGGGGCGCCGCCGCTCCGCCGGGGCCGGCGCGGCCCCCAAACTTTCACCCTCCCTCCGCTCCGAAAGTTCAGCAGTTTGGTGACGTCAGGGCCGCCGCAGCCAATGGGCGCCGCGGGTGATATTTTGGGAGGGGGGAGGGGTGGCACCGCGCGGCGGGCGCTCGCTCGCCCGGCTGCCATGCACAGTGAATGGAGAGCGGGCGGCCGGCGGCCAGCGCAGCAGCGGGCGGGAGCGCCGCCACCTCCGCCCCCTCCGCCTCCCCTCGCCGCCTCCCGGTCCCGGCTCCGCCGGCCGCCAGCGCGGGGGTGCGGGCCCGCGGCGGCGGCAGCAGCAGCAGCCGAGCGGCGGGAGGCAGCGAGCGCCTGAAGAGCTTGCAGCGGGGCCGCTTTGAATTCCCGGTCATCTCCTCCGCGGGTTACCTGCCCGGCCCAGGTGGGGCGATGCGGAGCGGAGGAGGCTGCTTTGGAGATTGCCGCCGCTTCTGATGGATGTTTTGTGTGTGTTTACCTCCGCTCCCCGTTTCTCTTTCATCTGAGGACGCATCTGGCTCAAGCTCTGTTAAACTATCTGCCTTCTGGTACCGTTCGTAGATAACAGAAAGAAACCTGAGCCCGAAAGGCAATTCCCCACCTTCTTCCACCTAATATAACCTTTTCAGGCGCCTTTGAAGGTTTGCTGGTGCTCCGGCGATGATGGCAGTGGTGGGTTCCCTTGGGCTGTACTAAGAGCCTCTTGTTTTCTTTTCCCTTTCTTCTTAGAGGCATTTCATCTTTAAGGGCTGGCTGCTTGCGCACACTTTTGTAGCCGCCGAAGTGATCAAGAAACCATGTTGTCTGGTGGAAGAAGTGCGTTTCTGTGCCTTGGAATGATCTTGAGCTTTTGGAGCTTCACGAGTTGGATGCCTGTTGGAGGATGCCCGCATAAGTGTACATGTATTGCTTCCAACGTGGATTGTCATGGACTAGGACTCAAAACTGTACCGAGGGATATTCCTAGGAATGCAGAAAGACTGTAAGTAAAAACCGTTAAGGGTTCCTCCAGTACTTGTAGAAGCACCTGGGACGAGTTTCTCAACACCTGCCTAGCAGTGCTGAGTACATAATAACAGCAGTTTCAGTTATCAAACACGGATTAATGTTTTTGGGAGGGAAGGGGAGGAGCTTTTCAGAAGTTACAGCTATCCTGCTGCTTTTTTTTTTTTAAAAAATTAGTTTCGGAGTTTCACTTTTTCCGGTTTCGGTTATCATCTGATTGGGTTTTGCACTGACTTGCTTGTAATGGAGTTCAGAGCTCTACCTGGAGTGCTCCCAGCAATAGTCATTGTCAATGCAAACACCGATTTAATATGCAATTAGAAACCTGGATGTTTTCACCTGGTGGCTGGTAGCAGTTTCTCCTTACTTTCTCAGCGTGGTGACTTCATCAGCATGGAAAAATCGACTACTGCCATAAACTAATTAAAATGGATAAGAAGTCCTATTAAAGCAGCCTCTAATTTCTGTCTTAAGCTGCTGTGGTGAAGCTGGCTATTTAATCTTTAATCTCCTTCAGGAGTTATGATATTAGTGTCATGTTGTGATGTGCTTCCAGCCTCAGCACAGGAGAATGTAATGAATCTGTTGATAGTAAATCTGTATCATAAGTTCTCAGGAGTTTTTTAGTTGGCTCTTTTTACTTGCTTAACAAGTTTCTAAGGAGAAGGCTGAAAGCAAACTTCAGTTCTCTGAAACAGCTCTGGCACTCACTTGGTGCAGAGGACGGCATCTCTGATGCTGCTTAATGCATAGCATATGGCATATTTCAGAGGATGCCTGGTGCTAGATATGAAGATGTCCACAATGGGATGTTAAACAGAGCTTCAACAGGGCTCTGTGGATGACCTCAGGAAAGTGCAGTTAGTTGTGCCTTATGTGGCTTAGCTGATAACTTAAAATGTTTTTGAACTTGTAAGCAAATGCTGTAGATTTTATGACCTGACTTCCTATTTTATTTCCTTCTGGGTCATACAGTTGGGGAAACTTCAAACTCTCAAGCAATTTTTCCTCCAAGAAAGAAAGCTAGATGAGGTTACAAAGCAAAGTTTTTGTGCATGGAGTCCTCTTAAAGGCTAAGTTCTGTCCCAGAATGAACAGCATCCTCGAATGTTTCTAAATACATTTTATAGTGCTGAGACCTCTTAAATTATAGCAACATGCAGATTTCTTACTAGACTGTTCCACCATTTTTAACGTTTTGTGTCCATAGCAGCCTTCCTTTTAACCCTAACTGTGCGAACAATAGTTTTCAGATGTCAGTATTATAGAAAGCTTAACTTCTGTGCATGAAACTGTGTACTCTCTAAAATTGATGGGTGGCAACCTGGCAGGAAAAGCAAAATCAAGTCCGAAACAACAAACCCCACAGCAAACCACTGCCAAAGTAGTATAGCAAGCCAGTTAGAGCAAGTATGTGTAAGAACACAAATTTCAGGTAAAAATGATTCACAAATACAAGGTTAGTTGGCCACCTGAGAAGAATTTTAAAAAGGTACTTTGTTATTGCCCAAGTTTTAGGGTGATTGAATTCATTTTGTTACTGGATCTTATTTGTGAGAATGTACTTAATAGAAATGTTACTCTTTCAGCTTGATGTCTTACAGAAGGCAGGGAAAAGTAAATTTCTTGGCCTTGGTATGTTAAGTGTTAAAAAGAATAAGAGAGTGTAATCACTGTGCTCTCAGTCCTGATAATTTTCAGTGTTTACAGATTTAAATTTTAGATTAATGGCTGCTTGAAGAACAATAGTAGCTAGTTCACAATATTCAGTTTGAATATTTAACCTCAGATGTATTACTGATAAATATGAAATGCAGCTGTGTTGAATGTTTTGTTTCTTTCTTTTTTTAAAGCATTCAGTGGCTGAAACCTTGTGGAAGTAGCATACAGATGATCACATAGTAACATTCCTTATTTTTAAATACAGTCTTTATTCTGTTAGTCTGTCATGAGCCTGTTACTGTTCTTAGTTTTTACTGTCTTTTTCATTATAGCCATGTTTTAAAGGTTGTATCAATTCTTTCAAATCTAGGTTTCTACTAATTGCACTAACTTGAGTTTTCTAATGTAAGCAGTAGAGAGAAAAAAAGACCTTATATTCCCCCGAGTCTACATTCTGCTTGTAGTCAGCCACTGGATATATCAGAGTATCTCATTTTTCTTGGTCGTCCACAGCAACCTGTAACTATTTATGGCATAACACTAGATTGATGTATAGTATTTAACTAGTTTGTTTAACTTGTAAATAAAACCAAATTGATTATATCTGAAATAACAAAGATATTTTTAATCTCAGAGAAAAGTTTATATGTTGGGAAAATAATTTTAACAAGATTCTTGATGGCCACACACCAAGTAACTTTTTAGACTCTTACGCTATGAAAAGGTCTTCACTTCTTTCTGCATTCTTTTGACCTAAAAATTCCACATACCTGTTCAAGTTGGAAACTTTTTGCTTTAATTAGTAAGAGATCTAATGGCACCAATTATAATATTTTGCCACTAAGCTTTTAGAGCTATGTTTGTACAAACGTTACAGAATGCTTGGGCTAGTGGAGCCAAGTTAAATATTATTTAAATTTGTGTTAATATGAAACCCAAGGAAAACTGAAAATACAACATTAAAAAAAATGGGAAATGTCTGTAGGGGGGAGAGAACCTCTTGTTCAGAAGTTCTATTGAAGGAACTAGTGATCGTGTCCTGACATCACAAGAAAATGGGTACCACGAGAGCTTTGATTACTGATTCTTCATAAATGTGATGCATACTTTCTTTTCTTTTTCTGAATGCTTTGAAGATGCAGATTTTGTAAACAGTTGTACCTGTGGTTTCTGTCTTGAGGGGAATCTGCAGATTAACCACTGATCACAGAAACAGACTTTTAAAACTAGCCTAAATGCTTTTTACACAGATTCATCTTTAATAGTAGCTTTACAAATATAGCAAGTGGTATCAGGTTTGTGTTGCAATTTACCGTGTTATTACGTTCTATGATAGTCTTCTAATTGTGTGGTATAGATTGAAGCTCTTGCTCTGTTAGGTTTCATGAAAAGCTGAAGAGAGGTGAATGTTGCATACTACTGTACAAAGAAATGACTTGGTCTGGAGAAAATAAGTGGTGAAACAAATATTTGTCACTTCCAAGGAGTAACTTCTATTTCGCTTCCTTCCAGAGAAGGAACCCCCAGAATAGCCATCATCTCTCACAGGAAGAGAGACATGAAATTAGGTCTAAGGCTTTTCCTCAAATTGCAAGATGTGATGCTCCGCACAGAGCATTGTAGATGAGCAGGGTGATGTAGCTGACCTGGTGACTTGCTGCTAGTATTTACCAAGTATTTACTGCATTTGCTAAGTAACTTAACATTCTACCAAAAAAAAATAAAGTTTATAGACCTTTTATGTTGTGGAGAAAACTAATAATTTAATAGTTAACATCTGGGGGTGGGCACAGTGATTGTTTTATTTAAGTTATGCAAGTGATAAGATGTTTTGTGCTAATAAAGCAAGTAGAAGCTAGGTAAACACATCTATAAAAAAATCTTAAATCTTTTGCCTTTTTGAAAAGTTCCTTAGGGCTGCTTTGTCAAACTCCTAATCAGAGTTTGCTTAGCAGTGCTTCAGTTCTTACATGTGATTATTTCTCTAATTTTCTTCAATGGAAGTGTGTGTTATATATGTAAAATATACACGTGGCATTTATAACACTTAAAGCTGATAGTCAAGTTTAGTTTGGGATGATGTGTAAATGCAGTGAGCAGATCAAAGCCACCTGCTTGACAGTTGTATTCTTCAGCTCTGAAAGGAGCAAGTGATATGGAGAAGCCGTCCAGAAGCCTTCTGGGTTAATATCTGCTTTCTGTTTGAATATGAAGCATTGAGCCTTTGTTTTTCCTTCCATTCATGTCTAGTTCTCTCCCTGTCTGTTATCAGCACTGAAATATATGTATAAAAGTTTCTTTGGAGAATTTAGCCATGTTTGAGTTCTTGATGAATTTATACTTGGTGGCTTAGAATCTTGTTTAATTGATGGCTCTCCTGTGTTAGTCATTGTTTTGTTTTGTCTTTTACTTTGAAGGATTCTTTACCTTGCTAAATTGATAAAGTTTGCAAGACTAATCTGTTCTGTGCTTTGTCTGAGTAGCTAAATTGAGTGTGTCCACATTTAGGTGCAATTTAGAAGCTTAGTCATCTGCTTACTCTGGAGTTTTCATGTGGTCTGGGGTTTCTGTTATACAAATATATTATTATGGTGTTTTTGGCCTAGGTGAACGTAGCTGCTGAAGTTGCACTGGCTTGTAATAAGTCTTCAACTTCCTCAATTTTGTCTCCAAATTAAATCTAAGCTTCTGTCTTGAATGCTTCCATATTACTGCAGAACGCAATGTTAAACACATGCAAATATAATTATACTGACTCTTACACTGACATTCTGTTTTTTTAGAACTCTTCCCACTAGGGATTACCACTTGTTTGTTTGCCTAGTAAGAGTCTCCAAACCCATGCATGGAGCCTTTTTATTGGTGGGGTTTTTTCCCCTTAGGCCACGTGTCAATAAGTAGACATATGTGGCTTTGGCTTCGAATATCTTGCTCTCAGAGGTACTGATCCTAGGAAAACTTGAATTGCTAATTTAAATTGGGTACTTCCTTTACTAACTTGTGCTTGACTGGGCATTGACGTGCACTTGTACAGGATCAGAGTCTTGCACTATTAAATTTGTTACCTTGTTTTGAAGTGACGGAAACAGGAAGGAGGATGAAACGCACTATTGTAATTTGGTAGCTACAGAAGCTAATAATGGCCATTGCATGTTGTCTGTATTTGCACAAATTTGGATTTGATTCTGAGATCAAAGGGACCAGACTACTTACTGGGGAATTTTTTAATGTGTTGCTCTGAGACTATTCACTTGAGTGTGTATGGAAGTCAGTATAGCTTACCTGTTTAGATGGATTGTGAGGCCAAAAATAAGTAAATCCTAATACTCTTATTTGTACAGCAAGCTGTGTGAAAATCCTTGTGTTGTACACTGTCTGTCACTTTAAGTTGATTGTTATGAAGTCATTTGACCTTCATAGTGAGTACTATCAGTAATCTTTTCGAATGTCACTGCCAAACTTTTTCTAGTTCAAGCATCTCCAGTTATGTTTAAAACAAAAACAACCTCTTTTTGCATGGATGTTAACATCTGATGTTGCCTGCATTTCATTAGTATCTAAGATATTCGTCAGCTTCCACAGAGCAGAAAGAAAATGGTTTTCCCACAGAAATTTCACAAGATGCTTGCAGAGTTAAAAGGATGGTAGGGAAAAACATCCAACTTATTCAGTAAGTTGTATGTTAAGTCGTTCTATGTTAAGAGTTGAGCTTGTTTACTGGAGAAACTCTTCAGAAGTTTTAAGTTGGGATGTGTTCCCTCCCAGGAACTAATAGCTCATATGACTTGAAGCTTAATTTTTCCTAGAACTCTTGATATAGTTCTTGCGGTGCCCACAGTGCTTGATTTTCCTTGGCTGCCTGTTGCTGCAGCTGATCTTTTAAAATGAATAGCTTTTTGTCTGGTGATGGTCTAGTGGGATCCATTTTTCCTTGATTAGAAGATTTGATTATTCCTGAACAAAGATGGAGAATATAAGTCATTGGTTAATATTGTAGTTATGTTGGCTTATGCTTGACTCGCTAGAAATTAATGGAGAACTGTTTTGTTCTGAGTTGAAAGTTGAAATGTATCAGGATTTTTTCCTAGTCACAACTGTATTGCTCTTTGTTTTCTGAACACTACACCTGCTAAGGATGGTGTAATGCTCAGATAAATTTTTCTGAAGACTGACTTTGACTTGAACTCTGTTTCACCTTTGGCTGATGACTGCAGTTGACCACTCAATGTTTCAAGCAAATGAAATAACTTAATTTGCAAGTTTTTTCTAAATCAAATTAAGAAGTAAATCATCTCCGTCCTCCATAATTCTTGATTTCCTTTATCTTTTTACTTGTTTCTTTACTTGCCCCTCTGTCTCTCTAAACTTCAATCTACAAAACCTAAGTCTTGTTACTGAAGTAATATAACTAGCTCTTTCTGTTTCAGAATGATTGTTAACTTGCAAGTTCTAGAGCCTCTTTTGTCTTCAAAAGTGCCTCCAGCCTTATTGAGGTACTACACTGTAGCAAACTCTTTGTGATAAAAAGGAGGATTCTTCCAAAGTTAACCTGAAACACTCAATGCGTTATATGAAGTGCAGGTCTACTGCCCGACTTTGGTTCTGATGCAACAACACCAAGCTGTGTGGCATGGTCAACATGCTGGAGGGGAGGGATGGGGACCCTGACAGGCTTGAGAGGTGGGCCTATGGCAACCTCATGAAGTTCAACAAGGCTGAACACAAGATCCTGCACCTGGGTCGGAGCAATCCCAAGTACCAATACAGGCTGGGTGGAGAATGGATTGAGAGCAGCCCTGAGGAGAAGGACTTGGGGGTGTTGGTGGATGAGAAGCTCAATCTGAGCTGGCAACATGCACTTGCAGCTCAGAACACCAACTGTATCCTGAGCTGCAGCAAAAGAAACACAGCCAGCAGCTCCAGGGAGGTGATTCTGCCCCTCTACTCTGCTCTGGTGAGACCCCACCCAGAGTTGTGGATCCAGCTCTGGAGCCCCCAGCATAAGAAGGACACGGACCTATTGGAGCAGGTCCAGAGGAGGGCCACAAAGATCTGAGGGCTGGAGCCCCTCTGCTGTGAGGACAGGCTGAGAGAGTTGGGGCTCTTCAGCCTGGAGAAGAGAAGGCTCTGGGGATACCTTATAGCAGCCTTTCAATACCTGAAGGGGGCCTACAAGATAGTTGGGGAGGCACTTTTTACAAGGGCATGTAGTGATAGGATGAGAGGGAATGGCTTCAACTGGAAGAGGGGAGATCTAGAATAGATATCAGGAAGAAACTTTTCACTGAGGGTAGTTAGGCACTGGCGCAGGTTGCCCAGAGAAGCTGTGGCTGTTCTATCCCTGGAGGTGTTCAAGGCCGGGCTGGATGGGGCTCTGAGCAGCCTGGTCTAGTGGGAGGTGACCCTGCCTATGGCAGGTGAGTTGGAACTAGATGATCTTCAAGGTCCCTTCAAACCTAAACCGTTCTATGTAAGCTTCACTGTGTCTTGTAATACTACAACTACTGAACTATCTTAAATGTTTTAACCTCTGGAAGAGGTTGTAGAATGTTCTTCCTAAGTAACCCAGTACTTCTTGGTTCTTTCACCTGTTTGCTCTCTGCAACTACAGATACACTGGATCAGATAAAGAATTTCTGGTGGTCAGTATTGAAACCCCTTTCAACAGTGGCTGATCCTCTGTGGTTGGGGAGAAAGTGTGACTGAGCAAGTATGCCACTCCAGTGCTAGCAGATCATGTATTAGTTTAATGTAGAGCCAGCTTTCTGGTGGAGGCTTGGTGATGGCAGCTGTAGGAATCAACATGCATGTACTCTGTATTGTAGTTCCACAGCTCCTTAAGGGGCTTGTCTTTTTCTGACTATTTTTTTTTGCTCCTGCAAGACAAAACAATGTTGTTTGTCCTCTTCCAGTTGAGACAAAGCAAGTTTCTAATTTCAGGTGAGGAAGGAAGGAAAGAGTCAAGATGACTTTGGGGATAAAAGCTAAAGTGAACTTCAAATGGCAAAGCTTTTTTGAAGAAAAATAATGTTGGTGATGTCATAGAGAATGACTAGGAATGTGTGGCAAAGATTTCGGGTGATTTTTCTGTCTGTGCCTTTCTGTTACAAAGATGTATAGACAAGCAGTGGTATTCAGAAAACGTTGTTATACTTCACAAGAGGATGCGGCAGAAAATTTACATGTCTTTGAGATAGGCTGGTAGAACGTGCCTCCTGTTCTTGGCTCCTTTCTGCTCCTTGAGTGACAGGGAGTTCTATTAATTCTTGTTGATTCAAGTACATTATTGTGGTACTATACAAATTTTGACTTGGGGCTGCTGTTGTCACTCCCATCCCTTTATGTTCATTATCAGGTTTTGCTCACCAATGTAAGGCTATATCAATTTGAAATTTTCGTTTGTTTTCAAGTAGTTTTCAGGATAAGAAAGGGCTGGGTTCTTGTAATATTCTGGTTGCAACACAGCCCAAGCTATTCTGTTTCTGGTTTAAAGTCTTTTCTCCAGAGATCTGTAACATTCTGTCTATTTTCAAATCTGTTTTCAATGTTGTCCAGTTGGATGTATCATTTAAGATCTTGTATGGCTGTCAGGAATGGCAAGAACTTGCTCTTCCCCATTGAGAAATCGGCTTGTAAGCAACTGACAGTCTTTTTTTCAATGGTACTAAATATGTAAAATCTATCTACCTATTTACATAAGGGAACAGGTCTGTGATCGTGTGCTCAAGAGTAAATTTTAGATGAGTTGAGGGCCACCTCTGTAGAAAAGAAGCTTAAGAGGCTGATTCTTACCCCTGCGAGTTATTTTCTGCTTCTTCCACCACCACCACCACCACCTGAACCTGGTCTGTCAGTTGTCTCTGTCAGAATAAAGTAGTCCTGTGTTTTGGTTTTACACCATCTGTTTGGCTGCAATGTATGTTTTTAATCCTGTGATTGATAGATTTCTGGAGCTGTTAATTAGATTTTTACCTTTCTATCTGTGAGTTGCTCCTTTTTCTGAGACCTTAATTTAATTTTGTCCCTCAGGTGAAAATTGTTTTAACCGATGGCTATATTCTTTCCTTTTCTGTCACTGAAGAGGCGTTTTCAATAAACATTAGTTCATTTAAAATGAGGAAGAAAACTCAGTGCTTTAATGCTGATATTGTCTTTGCATCAAGCAACCTGCAAAACCTATCTGAAACTTACTTCTACATTGGTTTCAGAATTTGTATTGCTTGCCAACTCACTTTTACCTATGCTTTCCTGAAAATTTGCAGTACTGTTGCAGAAATGATTCTTTACTTCTTATGTCAAAGGGACTTCCTAGGAGAGCCTTCTATGCTTCCTGAAGACAGCTCAGTATGACTGCTTTCCTACTTCAGTTGCATGGTGAAGAATCAGCCTTGTGGAAGTAGTATCAGGTTACTAATGAAGATCCTCAAACGCCTATTAAATGTATTTAGAGTCCAAGGAGTGCTGAGAGTTTTGGGAGATAGCATTCTTATTGTGGTACCTTGCTGGCTGCTATGTGGACCTGCGTGCAGTTCAGTTTGAGGTGCAAGGCTTTCAGCAGTGGTGCTATATTTAGGAGTTTAGTTGAAGAGACCTTAACCCTCTTATGTTGTGTGGGTACTCTGTGGTGACATTATGCTGTGACTGTACATACAGCCAATCACCCAAAAGAACAAGACAAAGCAGTTGCCTGTAATTTTTCAGAACATCTTCTCTGTGTACCTTCACAGTTGTTCCTGTCTGCATAGGCAGAAGATCGGTTATTCTGTTTCAGCCAGGACCCTGTGTAAATGGAGGGATAATTGCTCTGGAGGTTAATGATTTGGAGATCAGTAACCTATTTTTAACAACCTGTGAACACACTTGTAGAAGTGGGGGTGGGGAAGGGATGGTGATGAACTCCATTTCTGATAGTTGGGATTTTTACCCCCTTCCATTTTGATGCTCTTGCTTGGGAACAACTGTCATTATTATAAAAAAAAAAGTCACTTTGCAAAATTTTAAATTTACTGTAATTTTTATGATATCAGTTAAAAACACATAATGCAAGTTAGTCTACTTCAGAGTTGAGGGCAGTGCATTCTGGACCAATAAGTACTGTCTCATCGGCTTTTTTTCATGCCTCTGCTCTTTTTGTCTTTGCTGAAAGCCCTTTGGGTCTTCCTTGTACAACGCTTAACATGAAAAAATCTTGAGGTAACAGGGTTACTCCCAGGCATGATAACAGAAGTGGTAATAAACTTTCTATTGGTGAATCCAAGGTTCTGATCTCTGAAATCACTAAACTGTGAAGTGCAATTTTTAATGTCTGGCTCCAAACTCCTTTTTTCCAAGAGCTAGATTCTGTCAAGGGTTGGCTGCTTTACTTGGGGGAGAAGGGGGAGAGTGGGTGGGTGGAGGGGAACAGTATGTCAATGAACATCCTCATGAAATGTTTCAAAAGATAAGCATTTAACTGTTATGGAAATAATATGCTGAAAGTGGAGGCATAGGTGCATTCTTGTGCATACTAATAGTTAGAGAACTGTTTCTTAATTCTTGGGTTTTTTTTCAGTTGGTCTTTTTGTGTTGTTCCTGTGGCTGGTAAGGAATGCGTATAGTTAACTTCTACCAAATCAATGTAGTGGTAGATTGTAAGGCATTACTGGTGTATTTTATATGGTACCCTAATAAATAACCTTGACAGTTTCAAAAGATACAGACAGAGTTGTGAGCCTTACACACTTCCTTGGGTCATAGTAAAACTAAATGTTTTAAGCCAGTTCAGCCAAACTGTCCTACTGTATTTTTTTTACTGACATTTTCTCTGGGTATGCGCTGCTGAATAATGAGCACCCTTCTTCAGACATTTTAGTAGCTTTTAAAGTTGAAGTAGTAATTGGTTGTCTGGCAAAAATGGTTATTAGCAGCATTAGCAGTAGATATAGTTTCATGTATTACATAATACTGACTTAAAACAAAAACTTGGAAAGGCTTTTTCCACAAACAGCTTGCCCCAAAGCAAATTCCTAGCTCCAGTTTTTCTTTAGAAATTCCAAAAAGCTCATCATAAAATGGAGGCCATTTCCCTGGAATTCTGTAATCATGTCCTTTGAGACATGCTGTCTTTTGCAAAGACGGAAGACCAAAGAAATTCTTAATTGTTACCCAGAGCTCTATGTGAGAAGATAACTTAGCTTTACATTAATAATTTTTTCCCCTTACAATAAGAAAATAGCAAACAGCACAGAATCTTTGTCTGCCAAATGTTTGATTGCCCATTCTCTCTGTTTTAGAATATTATAATAGGTAGCATATAAAGCTCATATAACAAATGGGGTCCTGTGACATCAAACCCATTATAATTAATCACTGCTTATATGTGTACTGGTTATCCACAGATGTGGAGACACAAATTTTTAATTAAAACAGTTGTATTCTTTAAATATGACTCTGAGAAATTTTAGCAAGAAAAAGCTGCATACTGAAAGCAGTCTTGTGTCTTCGTGTTAGTCATAAAGCATGTTTTTCCTGGACTTTAGTAGGACCTTAACTTACGGATTTTCCCTAAATTTATCTTCCATTTGTGTGATAGTTTTGTTTAGACCAGGGAGGCATTATAAGTACACTTTTGAAATGCTGATTTTTGGAAAAACCTAGATGAAACCTCTTCGGTGAGGGTGGTACTGGTTACAGCATCACTTAGCAAGGTGGAACCTCAGGGTCACAAGCTTCTCCGAAATAGTTGTAGACTCATGAGAAGAGGCTAGCCGTCTCATCCCCTTGAAGTGGTAGAGCTGGTTAGAGATGGTGTTTTAAGAATATAGCTGGGAAGCAAAAAAGAGAAGTCATTATAACTAAATAGTACGGGGAAGCAACTGTGTGTTTCTGAAATGCCTAAATAAATGCAGTAGGGAGGCAAGCTAGATACAAGAATAAAGTGGTGAAACAAATCACAGAAGTAAAATTCTTGAGCAAAGAAAACTTGTTTTCCAGAAGTGGAAATACATATTGAGAAATAAAACCTGAAGGCAAAGGCTGGATCTTCAGAGTGATACAAAAACACGCATCTGGATAGAAGTTTCTCATATAAGAATGTGAAAGTATAAGAAACAGCCCAATGATCCTTTGGAGTTGTAAGTTTTAATAGATAACATATCAGAAGGCAGCAAAAGATAAGCTGTGTTTTATGGACTTTGAGGGTTGTGTGGTTTTTGGTTTTGTGTTGTTTTTTTTTTCTTTTGCCTGGAAAGTTCTTTAGCTAATTGTTCATGAAGTTTTTTGGAAGTTGAAGATGAAGTATTGCCAGTTGATGTTAACTTCATTTTACAGAGTTAGACGTTTTCCAAGGTTGTTCTTCCATAGTTCTTAGGTATATAATAGGCTTAGTGCAAAGTGGTTCTGTAAGTATGAGTAGTTTCAAAACTTGAAACATTGAATAAGTGTGCCAAGCCTTGCTTAGAAAAACTTGAGTTTTGTGTTCATTTAGCAAACTTTGTGAAATAAATTCAACTTCACTCCAGCAAGTCAACGGTTGAAAATCAGATGTTGAAGGAGGGAGGACAGGGCAGGGACAGGGAAGGTGGGAATCTACTTGAGAATGAAGATAATTGCTTGTGGTTGTAACTTATGGGTGCTACTTGGTCAAGTTAATACACAGCTTCTTTCAAAATTTCATTTTATGTATCAAAACTGTCCTATAGTTTTTACTGTAACTTCTTGGTGTAATCTGCTCCTTAATGGCTACGGTAGACGTGTTACACTTGGTGTGGTACTTCTTGGAAGGGATGGAGTTGGTGAAACTGGATGCTTGTTAAATTAAAAAAAAAAACCCAAACACAGACCTATCTTACCTTTCCAGGAAAAGATCTCCTGGGAAGAGTTTCTAGTCTGTGCATGTCTGAAAGTGAGCAAGGAGATGAAATCAAGGCTTGATTTTTCATGTCAGGCTTCACTAAAATTATTTTTTTTCCCCAAGTCATCAAGAATTACAGCAGTCAGAAGCAGCTGTGAAATATTTCAAGTCCTAAACATCAAATTGTCCATATTAGTGAAGAGCACCTAAACTGATATCAGTTTCTTCACTGTGTTATATTGAGTCATATACCACATAATTAAGTGAAATACAGACTTAAATGTGTACATCAGATATTGTCTCTGTGGAATAAAGCAATGAGAATTTTGCTGAAGTTTACA
>RSEF01000013.1:4166324-4212349 GCA_003993805.1 Himantopus leucocephalus | reverse complement strand
GGTTGGCGCATGTTGGATGTGAAAGATGAGATACGCTTATAGGATTTAAATAGGAATGATTAAATACGATCAAGAATTGAAAGGAAATAAGTAAAAAAAATAAAATGCAGTTTTTGTATATGCAGCTGTTAACCTTTGGGGCTCTTTTTATATGAATGAAAATGATGCTTGAGCTAATATGACACAGTACTATGCTTCTTTCTTTTTACAGTGTGCACATCCTGGCTTCTTCATATTAAATCATGTTTCTGTAGCAAATGTATTTTAAAGTATTTTCTATGGTTTTCTTTGTGCTTCAGATTTAAAGCTTTCTACTAATCCTTCATCTTCCCCCAAAAGAGAAAACAACAAATGTTTTACTCTTTTTCTTCGTAGAAAATGTGGAATCATAGAAACTTGAGGGTTGGAAGGGACTTCAGGAGGTCTCCCAGTTCAGCCTCTAACCAAAGCAGGTTGAATGTGGAATTCAGACCAGGGTACACAGGGATTTGTCCAGTTGGGTATTGAAAACCACAACACCATTATGCAACCTGTTCCATAGCTTGACTGTCCTGATAGTAACAGAGTTTTTTTTTATACACAGCCAGAATGTCCCCTATTTCAATTTATGATCATTGTATCTCTCTTGATGCGTACTTCAGTAAAGAGCCTTGGTCCATTTTCAGAGTAACCCCTTTGTTGGTATTAGGAAAACTGCTCTTCAGTCACTCAAAGCCTGCTCTTCTCCAGGGTAAACAAGCTAAGCTTCCTCAGACTCATGTAGTCAAGTCCCTTGATCATTGCAGTGATATCTTACTGGACTTTGCTCAAGTTTATTAGCATCTTTCCTGGACTGAGGGGCCCAAACNGGGGGCCCAAAACTGGACACAGTATTCCCTGTGTAATTGAAAAAGACACTGTTCTTTAATCCACAGATTTTTGTTTCTGCATAGAAAGCAGTCAGGTTGATCAAGCGTGGTTTAACTTTACTACATCTCTGGGCTATTTTCAGTCATCTTGTCTTCTGTGTGTCCAGAAATCACTTCCAATACTGTTTGCACTGACTTTTTAGGGGACCAAAATGAGGCTGGTGCTGACCAGTGTGCATTTTGCCATATCANACCAAAATGAGGCTGATGCTGACCAGTGTGCATTTTGCCATATCATTCCTTTCCACTGTTTTTGAAGGCAAATGTAATATTTACCTGTATTAGAGATGTCATAGCAAGGCTGCATGGTATCAGCCAGATCTCTCTGCTCCAACAGATGCATCCTGTCTGTTTCCACAGGTTTGTACAGGTCAGGATTTCTTAAGAGGTGCTTGACTTGATCATCTGTCACTACTGGCTGTCCCTCTCCTCCTTGAACCTTGTCTTTAGACACAAAGACTTGTGCAACTGTGTCAGTGAAGACTTAATACAAAGAAGGCATTTAACACCTCAGTCTGTCACTAAACAATCATATGTTCCTTATTCTTTTATAGCTGAGCTTTTTTTGATGACCCTTGCCAGTTTGAACTCTAGCTGAGCTTTGACTCTATTAATACTATCACTTAATGTTTGGGCAATGTTTCTGCACTCCTGTGTACCATACACTCTTCTGCACTGGAGCTCAGTCGTGAGATGCCCGTTTAGCCAAGCTGGTATTCTGATACACCTGCTCACTTTCCCTCAGTATCTGGATGGAGTGTTCCTGTGCTAAGGTTATTCTAGGCTGCTTCCCACAGGATGTCCCCCATCAATCCCCTGAATCCTGAAAAATTTCAGAATTCTGCAAAACTGAATTCTGCTCTCCTGTGGTCCAGGCTTTATACTCTGCTACTTACCCTCCTCGCACCCCTCAGCATTTTGAATGTCATTGTTTCATGGTCACTAAAGCCAAGGATTCTACTGAACATCTCACTCCCAACCACTTCATCATTTGGGAGTAGCAGATCAGAAAAACTTAACCCATATTTGACCTGTCTAGCATCTAGTTCAGGAAGCTGTGTCAGCCACCATCTGGAAGCCTCCTGACTTGTTTGCCTGCCCCTGTGCTGCCCTTCCAGTGAGTGTCAGGGAGATTCAAGTTCCTCATAAGAACCAGGGTGTGTGATCTGGACACTTCCTCCTATTGCTTAAAGAGGAATGTTGTTCCCTCCTTCACCCTGAGTGGGTGGTTGGTAACAAACTCCTACCATAATGTCACCTTCCCTGACCTCTGCTCTGATCCTGCACGCTCAGTGGGTCTCTCGCCCAGTCCATAGAGGAGCTCCAGGCGCTTAAGCTGTTCCTTCATGTGAACGGCAGCCTTTCCTCTTCCTTGCCTGTCATTACTGAGAACCCTGTATTCAACCATCACCAAACATAGCTACTTCAATAGTGGTGTATGGCTGCATCTGTAGTCTAAACTTTAGCTCTTCCTGCTTGTTTCATAAGCCTTGGATTTGTGTACTGGCCCATAAGGCTGTGCCAGTACATCCTCTTGACCTGTTTTATTCTTCCTGCAGGCTCTCTTTATCTTTCACAAGGGCACAGATGATGCTACCAAGTGAGATCTGGAGCACATCAAGATTAACTACAAAACTTTGAGGACAAAGGTGAAGGGCAGGGAGTGTAAAATGTACTGTTAGAACATTGTTCTGCCACCATAACATTTCCTTTATGTATAATAAAATCTGCAAGCTATGATAATTACTCAGGAGTTCCTGCAGGCTGGGACAAACGTGTTTCCTTGGAAGAAACAGAGTACTTGAATTACTCGGTCCCTTGTGCTGCTGTCTGCAGGACTCAGGTATGACTTTCAGCAGCAATCTGCTCAATGGGGAATTCAGCCACTGCACAAGTTGCAAAAGGTGATTTTTTTCTTGGTGTTTTTAACACTTATAGTTTGCCAAGTAATTTTTCTTATTTTTATAAGGATAAGGACAAAAGTGTGTTGCCTGCAAGCAGTTCCACATCATTTGGACACTTAATATGGGTTATTAACCAAGCACTACTGTAATGGGCTTAAGAATGCATAGCTTATTCACAAAATTAGGGCACTTAACCTCTAAGATCAGTCTTCTCATTGTTCAGACAGAAAGAAAAGTCTGAGTCATACCTGAAAGCCTTCTGTAATCAAAGGAATGATCTAATTTTTTGAATTAAAAGCTGTATCATGTAGGTGTGTTGCAAAAGTATGATGGACTGCAGTGCAGCATTTGTACATTCCAGCTATTGTGTGGCTATTTAATTACTATTTAAATTATTCTGGAGACTGAAACTATCTAGTGTCATATGTGTGGTGCTATCCAACAACAACAACAAAAATCATTAAATGCTGGATTGTAAGTTTATTGTTATTCTGGTTTAACATGAATAGCAAGCAATATCAAAATTACTGGATCCCAATATTACTATGTTAATACACTCTGTGCAGTACTTGTTACTGAAGGTATGCAGAATTTTTCTGAATCCTTTCACGAACTGGTGGTTGTGGCACTCTACTAATGAGGAACTCTACTAATGTTCCTCCAGATATGACTTGGTCTTACTGCAGATCAGAGAAGGGGATCTGTATTCTCCTACCTACTACCTAGTTACAGACTGCAGTAAGATCTCCCCTTAACCTTTTAAGTTCAACAAGCCTCAGCCTCTGTTCATATGTCATATGCTACAGCTTTCCGATGGTGCCAGTGGCCCTTTACTTCACTCTCTCCAATCTGTCAATGCCTTTCTTGTACTGGAGAGTCTGAAACTGGATACAATATTGCAGATGAACTGTCACAAATCCTGAATACAAAAGATTAGTCAATTCTTCCAAATTCTTAAATCCCTCTGGCTATACTCTTGCTAGTACAGTCTGGTCAAGGGTTGCTTTTGCTGCTGCAAGAGCACAGTGCTGATGTTTTGTGGCCCAATGGGACTCCAAGATCCTTTTCTGCAAACCAACTCCCTGATCAGTCAGTGCCCCACCTGTAATTGTTGCATGAGCTTATTTTTTCTGAGATGGAGGACTTTACAATTTTTTTCTGTTGAATCAGATGATGTGAAATGTTTAGAGAATATCAGTCTTCCTAGTAGTCAGTAAAAAAATTTTTTAAAGATTCTCATCTTCCTTTGCAAAGTCAACTGTTTGTTTTAGGAAGAAGAAATAACTTAGTCTTATATAGAGATTGAATGTACCATCTTTTTTTTAAAAAAAATGATATTAGTCCAGCTGAACATGATTTTGAAGTTTGTCTTTGTCTTTGCAAGTGATGTTCGTGCTTGCCCAAGTGATTTGAAAACTAATGGAATAATGGAATTTGTGTATTTCATAAAATCCAGTTCCAGGACTTTATTTCCTGCATTGCAGAAGCTAAGATGGGAATATGTTAAATCTGAAGATATGCAGATTGTGCTGCCAGAGGGTTTTAGACTAGTGTTATAATTGAGTAGTTTATCATAGTAACTTTGAAGTTCTTGGATTGAAGGCATAAGCGAATTGCCAAGTGCATTCTATAGGGAATTATAGTTATTTAAGGTTAAGATGCTAGTGGCAGTCCATACCCATTAAAGAGAAATTAACTCCATAGTAGAAATCCTGGAAAATGGTTGAAATAATAAAACAGATACTAGGTGTATAAAGACTGCAAAGGCTAGCCAGAAAGCTGCTTTATGGATACATTCGCATGTGGGAGTGGGTTTTCCTCCTTTTAATGGTTAGGGTTGTTAGCATGTTCCCAAACTAAGAACAAAGGTACTTGTGAAGAGAAGAGGGCTTTACTGAACAACCCTTTGCCTCCAACCCTACAGGCAGCTTTCATAAAAATCAGGAAGGTGTTCCATGTGGCTTTAAGCTTCTAGAGTGCAGTAGGTAGCCAAGTGAATAGTTAACTTCCCTGTGAAAATGCATGTTTCCTCCAGTTCAGGTGTTGTGTGTTGGTGTTCGTGGTTACCTTGCATAGTGGCTGGGGGCTGGGAAAACAAATCAAACAGGAAAATTTTAAAGGGATGACTCAGCTGTCATTCTAGCAGGTGGTTTGGATCGACAAAGTCCTTTAGCAGTGTAATGGCGAAACAATAAAAGCCTTGTTTCCCAAGAATGTGTGCTGCTTGAGTTATTTGGAGGAATTGTGCTAATGAAAAAGATCAGTAACTCTTCAGATTCAGGAGTCCAGATTCAATTATTATCACTTGAATTTTAGTTCCCATATTTTAAATGTTACTGCCAAACTGATTTATCATTTAAAATAAATCTTTTGGAATGTATTGCAAATTAATCATAACAAAGAATGTGTGCTATATCCTCAAAATAGTTGCTCTTAAATTTGTGGGGAAACTATTTTTCTTCACTTCTTCCTGAACTTTGGAAGTTCCATGAATTGTGTACTAGCTGAGGTTTGTTTTGATGGAAGTTCTAGATGGTGTGTTGGATCCTGACCTGTTTGGTGGTTAGGAGGCAAGAGAGATTTTTATTAACTCCTAAGTGCATTGTTCTGTGTGACATAAAATTGTATGCATCCCTGGTTGGAAAATACCAAAAATGAGATGCAGAGAAATGCATCTTCCCTGTAGCTTACATGGGGTGTTGGTTTAATCAAGATCCTTTTCAGACTATTGGGTTTTATGCTGATTTGTTTGTCTCAAACGTGTATAGCTTTGAGCAGTATGTGGTAGCCACTTTAAAAACGTAGCAGGAACAGAAACTGAATTTTGTGTTTGAGGTTCTATGGCTAGAAATACATACTTACCTTACTTATGAAGCAGTTGGACAGGAAAGAATCCTGGTGCTGTTTAACTTGAGTAAGAGCTGTCTTTTGAAGTGTATGGCAGTTAATTTTTCTTAAATACACTATGTAGTTTCTCTACTGCTTTTATTGAATTCTTCGTTTATTAATATAAATGAACAAACATCTGAGGGCTTGAATGAAGTTGCAACTGGTGCTCTAGATTCCCTTCTCCTTAGATAGCAGGTTATTTTCACTTTGTATGTATTTTCATTATGTGTAATGTCTTCCTAGCTTAAAGATGACTGGATTAATAACTATTTTCCAAAATACTGCCCATCTAGGACTTGTGTTTGTTGAGATGTAAAATCAACTACTGCCATGAAATTATTGGACATCAGAGATGATCTTCAGTTTTGTTATTAGGAATGCTGCTGTGTTTGCCAGATTGGCATGTGAGACCTCTCTGAAAGGGAGGAAAACCTTGTTGCTCTAGAACACTCATTGACAGTGAATGGCTTTAACCAAATGAAATAATTGTTTCTTTCTAGAAAGAGAACTCAAGTTAAGCACCTTCTTTTCTGACCAAAAGCTAACAGGTTTAGGCCTGGAGTCTGGTTGTTTCCCACATCAGAAAAAATTGTAACTTAAAAAAAATGCATTAAGTAGAACAAACAAAACCATTAGGGAGTTGCACTGAGAGCTGACTGGGTTTTATGTTTTAGTAAGGCTTTTGACTTTGGCTTCTATTTGCCTAGAAAAGCATACTAGACAATGAGAGCTAGCTCCAAAATGGGCGGCTGATTTAAAAAAAGTGCTATAATCTTGTAAGAGTTGAGGAATTAAGTTAAGGAATCACCTGGCTATGTTCAAGACTCACAACTATGGTGAAGGCCCAAACTTTGGATTATCTTGGAGACTTCAATGCATAGGGGATGCAGCCAGATAGTTCCTATTACTCAGATGTTATTTTGCTTACTACAACCTAGTAGTGTTGTGGGGTTTTTTTTAATTTTTGCATGTTGTATTTCCATTTTGTATAGGGATTTTCTTATTTATATATAAGTATTGAATTATTGATTTGAAGATTGTTGCAAGACTTCAGCATCTGATTGCCTTTGGTTTTGGCTCTTGTAAGAGTTGTTTATTATGGTGCCGATGCGCTGTCAAACTCAGTTCTGATCTTGTATATTAGAGAAGTATAGGCTTAGAGCTGTCTAAGATGAGTGCGTATATTTGCCAAGGTATGTGAGTCTAGAAGACAGAAGCACATAGTGCTAAGTGGCAAGTGGATTTACTTCTCAAGTCATAAACTTAGCCAGTCCAAGGAAGAGGGTGGGGTTTGAGAACAGCGTCTGGATGTTTTGGAAGAGTTGAGTGGCTAAGCAGAATAATTATCAACTGAAATTTAAATAATGTATCAGAAGAAAGCTGTGCACTCCTAGTGTTGTTTGATGCTGCATAATGGCATGCTCCAGAGAATGTTGGTGCTTTAAAACACTTAAGTCTGTCTTAAGTTCACTAGATTGTTTTTAGAGAAGAATGAAAGATGAAGCAATTCAGAGGAATTCTTGCTATGAAGCAGAATTTGCTGCAGTTGCTCCAAGCATCCCTGTTTGTAATAAGTGTGCATATTGTGTGCCTTAGTCTTCAACATCTACAAAATATGTATTGAATTAAATTGTTATTAGAACATAGCGGGGCATGTTTATGAGTAAATGTCACTTTTAACAGTTCATCTGAAGTCACCTTTGTGATGTCTTGTACCATTCTAGTCCAATTCTTGTTTCTATTGTCAGTGAAATACTTCCTTTAAGTTTCTTTAAGCTGCCACTACACCTGCATTGTACTTAACATGTTCTATGCTAAAAAGAAAAACAGATGGACAAGAGACACCTAATACCAAAAGCTTTACTGAAGCTGGTATAGATGACAGTTTCAGTTTCTTTGAGTAGTATCAACTGACACACCAGAAGAGACCTGTATTCCTTAATGGAGTTTTCTTAGATGATGGGACAGTATTGTCTGAATGTGAAATGACAAAGAGCAGTAGCTGGGCCTATGTATGTGTGGGGCGAGATAGATGTGTTGAGTGAGATCTAAGATCTGACTGTCCCCACATACTATGCAAAATGCAGGAATTCTGCACATTAAGAATGTTATATAGAATTAATATATCTGCACATAAGCATTTGATGAAGTTAAATATAAATTAAATTCACCTTTACAGTATGATTTTCCCAATGTCCTTGACCCAGACAATTTCTTTTCCAAGCTCTGTTTGCTTCCACCAGTTCTTAAGAATGCTGATGTGTTTGAAAGCCAACCAAGATTAGATGTTAAGGTTTAGCTTTTTGTTGTTGAAATTTGCTAGTGAGCCCATAACCAGCTGCCAAACTTTATAAAGGAAACATAAAATATTATGTTGCCCGCAAATACCAGCTGTAAACCACTAATGTCTGCATTAGTTCAGTAACTTACAGTCACAAAGTCTAATTGACTAATGGGGTAACCTGTGGCAATCTGCTGCTTTGCAGCAGCGTTAGACCTACTGTGAACAGGAGGAGGAAGTGTTACGTAGTAGTTCAGGAAGGTTTTAGTCTGTTTTTCTTCAAATGGCAGATAAGCCTTGGGGGAGAGCATGCTGGAACTGGCGAATGCTTGGAAGGTGAATACTGTTTTTAAAAACTGAGACAGAGGCAGCAGTTATCAATTAAATTCCTGATTGGTTTAAGGAAAGTGAATTTTGTGAAGAAAGGTTCTCCTAAAGTTAGAATATTGTCCAAGTAATTTTACTTACAGAAATGGAAACATTTGACTTAGATACTAACCTTCAGAAGGGATTAATAGAGTGGTTGATATTATGTGTACAATATAGGCTGTGCAGATCTGCAGGAGTAAAGGGAAACGCAATCTCAAGATATGTATTGATCAAGGGATGTGAAAGTCTTTTTCAGACTAGGGAGCTGCAGATTTCACCAGAGGAAGAATGTTGCATAGCAGCAGTCGTCTTGGGGCTGAAAGTAGAGAGGAATAGAGGTGATGTGTGGGATTGGTCTCACACACTGAGCAGTAGGGGTGGTGTGGTGGAGAGATTGCTATGTATATGACAGGAATGTGGTTCTGTATACGCTTGTTTAAGATGAGCAAAGCTGTGCTGAGAATTGTCTTATCAAAATGGACAAAAAGTGGGGCCAATGACACTCTGTTGCCCTGTATACCTTAGCTGACTCTGATCTACCTTGGAGAATTCTGACCAGCTTAATGCTGTACTTTGCTAGACTTTTTCTGAGACAAAAGGGAAAATGTCTGAAGGAATGACATGAAAAGCAGATGGGAGACAACATGCAAGTAAAACACAAGCTATTTATGCATTGCTTACTCCAGACCCAATTCTTTCCAATGCTTCTCCCAGTCAGGTCACGCTGGTGCTCCAGTGAGTAGTTAATGATGCACCAGGGTGGGAGAACTGAACTGAGAACAGAAAAGGAAATTAAGCTGGAAAATCTGAAAAATGTAGGCAGTGATTCAAAGGCATTATTGGAGAAAGGCATGATTCAATCAACAGAATAAAGGCAAATGGAAGAGAATGGCTGGTACGTGCAATGAACGTGCCCTGTAGTTCTTTTTCTTTCATGGACTTTTTAAACATATAGTTGATGTAAGTCAAGCAAGGATACTGTCTGTCTTGTTCATATAGCTGAAATGTAGGGATTTTTTCCCCCTCATTTCCTTATTATCTTTAGTTCCTGTCTGTGCTAAAGAAAATAGTTTCCTGACAAGAGAATGCATTTCTTCTATTATTTAAGTATGTCCCGTGCTAAGATGCATAAATTAACTCTTAAAAGTTTGTTCTATCTGTTTTTAAACTGTTTTATGACTTAAGAAATTTATTAATATTATTCTGACATTTGTCAATAACCACCAGAAAGATTTCAATATTACAAACCACATCTAGTGTATCTCTCACTACTCCAATCCTCTTGGTGTCTTGCTTATACCTTAGAAAAAGTCACTGTAAGACTGATGCAAAAGCTTGAAAAAGAGATGCAAAAATGTTATGTATTCTATGTACACATATAGAAGAATGTGGCTTCTATTTTTAATCACAGAATTCAGTTAAAAATTCTCACTATGGACAATGTGTAGAAATATTGGTCTGAATTTTAGGGCTTGGGTTGTTTTTTAATCCTTAATCTGTTCTTTCTTCCTGTTGTTTGTGGCAAATTAAATTGCTTTGGAAGAGATGGAGATCTTAAACTGTAGCTGGTTTGTTCCTGGCACAAATTCTGTAGACAAAGGCTGGGGGTTTAGTGAGTATGGACCATGAGCTTAATCATTGTCGTTGCAAACTTCTAAGTTGCAGACTACCCTCAGTTAGGAAGTGGCTCATACTGTATTGAGTTAGTTCTTTGTGGTGTGGTTTTTTTTGTAGCTTTCCAATTCCAGTAAGTGAATGTACCAGCATGTTAGAATGACATTAAAAGGTGCTTAATTCCATATCTGTTTGCATCTGAGATTTAGGGAACACATGAGAAAACAATTATGCATGCTTAGGAATATGAAGAGTTATTTCCTCAGATAAATGAGTACAATTACCTGTACTCATCTAGATATTTACATATTTGATAAGTGGCGGATAAGTATTCTATTGGGGGGGAAAAAACCTCTTTATTATGGTTAGCAGCATTTTGGGAAGTAAGTAGATACACTAAAAAATGAGTCCTGTTTTTTCTCTGAATATTGAAGATGAACCTTTTAACAAGCTTAAACTTCAAAATATGTAACTGTCTTTATTTGACAATGTGGTTCATACCAGAAAAATGAAAATTGTTACCATGACAATTGCTTTTCATTTAGTGCTTTAGAAGAATACTACTTCATGTCAGCAGAAAGAAATGATCTTGATTCAAAGGAAAATAATCATTTATGCTTGAACACATACTTTTTTAGTAGTAGTTCTATCCTACTAATAGGATCTTGCGTGAGGTGAAACAAGACTGATTGAAGTAGCAGCCATACTGGAAGGCTATGGAACTGCATGCATGATGGAAATTTACTGGTAATTGTGCCAGCCAGGAGCACTTTTTACCCCGTAGGATGGTATATGAATGATTATAAATGATTAAACTGTTCTCAACATTTCAGGAGCTTTTGCATTTAGTTTGCAGTATTACTTGCAAAGCACTTAGAAGCTGTCCTAGACAGCCATCTATGCAGCATTTTTCAGAGTCCAAACATGATAGTTGAGGCATTCCTGGAAGTTCTGACTTCTACTCCTTCCTTGAATTCCTTTTTGCACCTAGAGAAATAATCAACTTGAAACAGCACTTAGGAACGCCTATCTGATTTTCAGAAATTATTTCAGGGTCAAGGTTTGAGCAGGTGTCAGATGATTGCCAAATATACTTAAGAATAATACTGTAATCTTGCTTTTTGTCATTGAGTTTTACTAGAAAGGGGAGAGAAATTAAACCTTGTAATACAAAAGAGATGTATCGCAGTGCACATTAATGCAGGAGCTATATTAAAAAATAATTGTGTAGGAAAAGCCTTTACTTCCTGCTGTGGAGTGACATCTCATTCTCTTTTAGAAAACGAATATCTAGCCTCATGGCTGATTTTTCACATTAGATTGTTTTCATTTGATGTCAATAGACAACAAAATTTGTGAGAATGTGTTGTTTACAATCTCATGATCTTTAGACAAGCACTGAATGATTTTTTGGTATGAAAACTGTTACCCCGAATGCTTGTATTTTTGATATTTAGCAGCTTTTGATAGGCATAAAAAGTGACTCCGAAGAAAAAAGTTTACTCCAATATTATAAAACTTATTTTTTGTAAAAGTCTTGTTGTATCTAGGAAACTGACACTCAAACTTGTGGTGACATAATGGAGAGTGTATCTGTTTTTATTAGTTCTAAGTTTGCATGTTGCTTATTATGTTAAAATATGCATGGCCAAAGACAAGGAAGAAAGACTAGTTGTTTGTCTTGTACCTGTTGGTTAGCACTGGGTCAGGTAGAACAATCTGGACAGGGGGGAAAAAAACCCCAAACAAAACAAACCAACCCCCCAACAATGGGACAGGCTCAATCAGGAGAACTTTAGGGGTGCCTAGCAAAGGCAAACCTAGAGGAGAGAAAACAGCAACACAGGACCTATAGCACCAGCAGGTATTTGGTATACTCTTTTGAAATGAAATGACAAAGACTCTTTATGTTGGGAAGCAAAAGAAGTTATTCTTGGGGGGTTTTTTTTGTGAGTCTAAAGGCATCAAAGTTAGTGTACTGAGAGATATCCTTAAGTATAGGATCAGTCTTGCAAGAAAGATTAGTTTATAAATTCCTTTATTTTTAATTTGACTCAAGTTTAGTTTGAGACAAATGTATTTAATTCGAAATGTTTTATTTTGATGTCTGTTCTATTAAAATATAAGTTTAAATGTGAAATTCTTTTGTATTTTTGGTGTGCTCACTCCAAACACAAGCTGCTGAAAAGTGGGCAGCTCAAGGTCTGTTTACAGTGAGTTTTCACTGTTGTGGAAAAGATGCCAGTTACTTATTAATTTTGAATCCAGAGCATAAATTAGCACAAACTGAAAGAGTGCAGGAGGTAATACTTGGTATGTGACCACATGAGGAAAACGTGTCAGTGCATAACGGAGGTGTTAGCAAATTGGGAGTTTAAAGGCAGAAGGTAGAAATTGGCAAACGGTGAACATACATGGGAAACAAGTCACTGTGATTAACAGTATCTTCTGAAAAGCAGCATTTCTAAAAAGATGGGGTCAGGAGGCTGCCCAGTTAGGATGCTTGGAAAAAAAAACCTATAAGCTTTACTATAACTTTGCAAATCTTCTGGTCATCTGGGTAGGACCACAGTTAGGAGTCGCTAAATTAAGTTTTCCTCTTCTCAAGCTCTGTGTAGCTGAAGTTTCTGCAGCAGGCTAGACTCACTTGGATTAAGAATAACCACAGAGTTTGATCTTCACTTTAGGGCTCAGTACTCTGTTTTATCTGTATTATACCCATTGGGTGTTGAATATATTTAGCCTCTTACAAGACTGCAGTCTTGAGGGAGAAAGAAGCATATAGTAAGCACCAATACTAGAAATAAAAATGGAAGAAACCTCTTGTATGGGAGCAAGGTACTCGGAGGGAGGAGGCAGAATGCATCAGGATTAATGACTTAAAGATTTTAATGGAAACATTAATTTGTACAATTTGAGCAGCTGATAATGCTCCAGTGATGGAGATGCTTTCTGCTAACGGAATTTTGGATGTCGGATATATTGTCTGAGCGCTGGTTTCTTTTTCCTCTGCAGTGATCTAGAAAAAAATAATATTACAAGAATCACGAAGACGGACTTCACAGGACTGAAGAATCTCCGTGTCTTGTGAGTATAACACAAAACTTACCTTTCTTTACAAATCTGCTTTAGGGTGCTAGTACTAAGAATGTCCATAATTCTAGAGATCAAATGCTAGTAATTCCTGCACATTATTCAGTTACTAGTATTCTTTTAAACCAGGCAACTGGAACAGTTTGTGATGTGAAACACTAAGTTTTAGTTCCATGCTAAAGTTTGAATGTAGTTTCAGAGCTCTTTAAGTGTTTGTGTTTCTCACTGGCTTTTAATAAATACTGCGGTAAAAATATTGGTCAATTTTACAGTCCCTTATGCATAAATCAATTATACGGAAACACTAGCAAATAGGACTTTCAGCTTTTGGTCCCTTCAAGGTACAGTCCCATTAATAGAACTTTTGCAGAAGCTTAAGCAGAACTTGATTTAAAGATAGCTCTAAAAGTTGTACACAAGGAAACCTGGGAATTCTTTTAGTCTACTATGAAGTAATAAATGCAAAAATTTTAGGTGGTGCTGTCTCTTGATCTAAAAGTATCAGTCAAGAGCTTACTTCTAAATGGGCCTTGAACATCAAAAGGGCAAACATCAACCTACGGAATTTTTCTTTCCTGATTTCCTATTTTCTCTTCTATGAACCTTGAATTGCACCACTAATTTAGTGATGAAAATTAGGACTACCCCATAGATATTTATTGTAGTTATACATAGACCTTTTTGTTATTAAGAAAATGATCTTGGGTTAAAAGAACAAGAAATAAGTTTTGAAGCAGTTTCAGTTCTTTCAGGGAAAGTTGGAGGTTCTTTCTATTTAAAGTGAATTTTTTCCCCTTGAAATTTCTCTAACAGTTTTTCTGAATTATATCAAGTAGTTCAGATGTGCCGTTTACATAATAACTACATTCTCTGTGTGTGTGTCATCTAGTTCACCAGCAGTATTTCACTAAACCGTTGAGCTTAATTCCAAGTTTTAGTAACCAAGACAAAAGCCCTGAGTTGGTCCCAGCACTGACAGAAGCAGGTTGGTTTTACCCCTCTGACCCCTTCTTCTGAAACAAACTCTCGGAAGTTAAGAAACACACAGTAATCTCACCAGCACCCCCTGAAAATGCCTTTCTGTATTTCTTAAGATTGCCCTTTGCAGTCAATGTTTTGCTTTGAGTATCTTCTAAAATAAGTCCTTAACACTACAACTGTTGAACCATTACAATTATTTAGTGATAATTCAATCAACAAATTAATTGAATCTTGCCCATGAAAAGGCAAGTCTTTTCTCCTGCCACCTTAAAAATTTTGAACAAGTTGTCATATACTAAGAAAACATTTCAAATCTATTGGAAGACTTTTTGTTCCTGTGGTGTTTCTCTCATCTCTGGCAGTGGAGTTGTTTAGATTTCCTTGGCTCCCATCCCAACTGTCAATACCATTTTGAAGTCTATTAAAATAAATGTACTATACCATCGTTAATGTCCTAGTTGTTTTGGTTTGGTTAGCTTTTTTATAGTGTTAGACATTGCCTAATGCCACTGCAGTCATTTATACTGAATGTCCTTAACAATAAGCAAAATGTGCAACTGCCATCTTTATGTGAATTTTTTTGTTCTGTGTTCACTACAGCTTTATGTAACATGTCTGTTCAGCCTTTGAGTAGTGTGGTGTTTGCCACAGAAGTCACTAGGAATAAAACCAGAATACAGCTATTAAATATATATGTTTTTGTATTGGTTTTGTCTTCCCATGTATGCTGACCATCTGAAACCCAAGCCATGCTACTTCATTGTCTGCTAATGTGGCTGGTTTTGTTCATTGTTGCATAACTCCCTATTCTGCATGTTCCTGTCATATTTGGTATGTGTCTGCAGTCTTTCGTGTTTACTTTCTTCAGCTTTTTTTTTTTACTTTCTGCACTTTTTTTGCTCTCTAGAAGTCCTTCAGATTTCTCGTATTTTTTTCTCTGCTTTCTCCTATGGTCTCTTCATAATTCTGGCTATTCTACATTACTGACAACGCTATTCCCTCCCCCCCCCATGTGATGAGGGGTATAGTGGGAAGCACAGAAACATGAAACCTGTCCCAGAGTTCCTAGTAAGGTAGTCTCTAGTCCTGTTTTCAGATCTGAAAACAAACAAGTGATCTGGAGATGATCCAGAAACTAGTAGAACAATACAACAGAAGAAAGCCTTTTTCTCCAGTTGAGGAAAGTCTCAAACTGACAACAGAAGGCTGGAGAGGGTCTTCTTACAAGGGCATGTAGTGATAGGATGAGGGGTAATGGTTTCAAACTGGAAGAGGAGAGATTTATATTAGATATTAGGAAGAAATTCTTTCCTGTGAGGGTGGTGAGCCCCTGGGGCAGGTTGCCCCGAGAAGCTGTGGCTGCCCCATCCCTGGAGGTGTTCAAGGCCAGGTTGGACGGGGCTTGGAGCAACCTGGGCTGGTGGGAGGTGTCTCTGCCCATGGCAGGGGGGGTGGAGCTAGATGATCTCTGAGGTCCCTTCCAACCTAAGCCATTATAGGAACATAATTGCAAAATATTCCTTTGTGCACCTCTTCCTTTTATTCCTCATAACTTCATATTTTTTACCCTTCTTGCATGCAGCTTGCCCTCCCCATCCTTTTAGGAACATGGCTCACATGTTTGGGCTCATTTAAATTTTATTTTTTGATCTTCGTATGTGGTCTTAGCTGTGGCATACTCTCTTGCTGTCTGTCTTCTCAACTGCTATCCACTTGAACAGCTCTGAGCATCCTCATAGGACTGAGTGCAGAGGAGTGGCTGTTGAGAACAGGCAGGAATAGTGCTTTTTCACTAGTCTTGGCAGAGCCCGGACTTACTGTGTGTTAAGTTCTTTCTTTCTGTGTTTTACCTAAAGCCCCATAAAATGTTCAGAGAGCCTAGATTTAGTCCATGCATCTGAGTGCTCTTACAGAAGCAGAGAATCAGTGTGTGCTGGAAGGTAGCACTGAGAGAGGAAAAAGGTCAGCTTAAATGGGACTCTTGGTATCCCTCTTCCTTGGCTTCCACTTTACCTCTAAAAAGCATTTCTGCTGTGTGTAAATGAATAGTTGTTTCCTGCACGGTGTAAATCAAAAGTCAGTTGCCATTACTTAAACTTATCCTCAGGGGCTGAAGAAAAGCAGGGTCACACACAGTGGAAACCTGGGACTTCTCCCTTAGACTTTTTCACCCCGTTTTACAGTGGGACTGTGTACAGTTGTCACACATAGCTGTCATGGCTGTATTTCTGGAGGCATTGAACCCCTTTGGATTACTTACAAATGGTTTACTCTGGGGCAAGCCTGAAATCTCTGCAGAACGTAAAGGCTAGACATAAAATACGTTGACATGGAGTGGGTTCCTGCTATGGGCTGTAGGAATCAGTTATCTCAATCACATTACATAAAGAGTAATATACTAAGGATGCAACAATTGGCCTCTAGACCAACACCTTTCTAAGCATATCTAAGTTATGACTTTGAAAGTTTAGGTACAAAAACGTTTACCAAATCTGGCAGTCAGGAGGCAATTTTTGAATTGGTTTCCCATTAGTGACCAAGAGAAAAACAGTAGTGTTCTGTCCAGATTTTTTAATAATCTCTAATTAAAACTGTTATTGGTACTTCTGTGAAAAGCAATTGTGTTGCATGTGTGTAGAGAAGTGGGGAAGCTCTTGTAGTCTGTTGTGTTAAAATTAACTGGTATTTCTGGAATTGCAGACACTTGGAAGAAAATCAGATTAGTGTGATAGAACGTGGAGCATTTCAGGATCTAAAACAACTTGAACGGCTGTAAGTATCTATATTTATATATCTATGGAAAATCTACAGGTGTTCTACCTCATTGTTAATTCATAGTATTTCATGATTATAAAATTAACTTCCTTTAAGAGAGAGATGGGCACCTGCCTAAATTAAAGTATAGTTTTAAATATAGCTCAATTTATATTGCACGATAGCTAATACTTAAGATAAAATGTACAGTTGCTTGCCAAGAAAATAGAACTGTTGGTGACAACAGAATCTTAACATAATCAAAACAACATTATCTGGGCAACTCTTAAAATGGATATGTAGGTGAAGAAAGATTTGTTTGTAATAATTTTGTTATATACTTTATATATATTTGTATTTTTACATATATAAAAATCTATGCTAATGGAAGTTGCAATTGTCTCCTTTGAGAATGACAGTAATTCTAAAACTTCTTTTAGACTTAATCTTCCGATTATCTTCATTTCCTTTAAAGTTGTATAATGCCACTGATACCAGTGAATTCCGGGGTATCATGCTAAACGTAGTGAAGAGACCACTCTCTTCTGCTCTACTGTTGATAGCAATTAATTTATTTATTTAAAAGTTGAATATAAGAGGTCTCTTAATCTACAATCTGACTTACAGAAAACTACTAGCCTGCAAGACTATAAACTTCAATATCAAAAAGTACAAAAGTAGTGCTATATCAAATTCCAACTCTTAGTTGGATGTAATGATTAGCACTATCATGAAGATAGGTTAACTTTGCTTATGATGGGAGCAAAACAAAATCTTTGTAATACTGAAATCGGTCTAGGAATTATTATTTGTTAGAGGTAGGTGACTAGAACAAAATCACATGCTGGTTTGGAATACCTGTTTGTTAAATGGAGAGGCAGGGGTTTTTTATGCTTGACTGTTAGCTCAGTTATCTGCAAGGCATTTGTTGTAGGACTTGGTATTTTCTAGTTGACATTTTCTAAACCAGCTTTCAAGAGTTAAGTTCCTGCTAGCAATTGTTCAAGAGAAGTCTGGCGTATTGACCATATGCTGTACTAAAACTGTTTCAGATGATCTCGGGATTAGTTTTGCATTTAAGTTGTTTAACTAGTGCCTTGAACTTTTAAAATTAATTTTCTCAGGATTTTTGTCTTGAATTACAAAGCTCCCTTTATGGCAATAAGGGAGATGAGCGTTAACTTCTAATTACAACCCCTTTTTTAGAAAGCACTTTCAGGACAAGAGTTTTGCCATAGCTGCTTTATTTCACATTTCTTGGGGAGTAAAAAATAATAACCAGCTTAATTTTCCAAAAATAAGCATAGCCTGAGACTGTAGAAAACAGTTTGTTTGCATTATGGTTGTGAGGCACTGGAACAAATTGCCCAGGGCAGTTGTGGCGGCCCCATCCCTGGAGGTGTTCAAGGCCAGGTTGGATGGGGCTTGGAGCAACCTGGGCTGGTGGGAGGTGTCCCTGCCCAGGGCAGGGGGGTCAAACTATATCGTCTTTAAGGTCCCTTCCAACTCAAACCATTCTGTGATTCTACGATTATAGCTCATCTTTGAGAGTCAGTATCCTAACTAATAAGTCTTAGTTTTAAGTTCATTTTATATGTTTGTGTGTGTGCATATCTTTCTCATATCTTTAAAGATAATTAAACTACAAAACGAGTTTTGAAAAAAAAAAAAATTTGGGAGAAGGGTTGGTTACTAGTAAACAAAATGATACTCAAGGCTTGCCTTACTGTGGTGTTTTTCTGTAAAGCCTGCTCTGTTAGCAAATGAAAATAATGTATTTTGTGAAATCAGAAGTTAGGAAATATGATACCTTTTAATAGTGTCTGTTTAAGTATGTGATGTTTGAAAGTATTAGGGTTTTTTTTTCCTGTGTGAACTCTTAACTTGGTCTGTTAAACATACTGCATCTCTGCTTCTCTTTTAGGATTGCCTGTCATTAAAATATTTCCTAAATGAATGTAGTATGAAAGGGAGGCCTGGAAACTTGCAACATTTTGGTATTTTAGCTTAAATCATTTTTAGGACAAAACTATAAATCTGATTTTTTTGCTATGAGTCAGTAGGCTTTGGAGATTGAACTGTGGAAAGTTTGGCGTAACTTATAAAGGCTAAATTGCAACATTTTAGGTAATATTAAAGCTATTTTATTAAGTATTGTCAAACACTGCAAAATGTTAATGAAGAAAGTATGATGGTTGAATTTAAAAAAACTGGCTTTTTTCCATTTAATTTCTTTCAAATAACAAATAAAAATTGCTTATTGCTTCGATTTTGGAATAATGTTCTTTTTTGATCTATTGGAGTGGATGCAAAAGTAATCATTAACTTTTTAAACGAAGCAGCTGCATTGGGTCAGACTTTAAAAAACAGAAGTAATTTCTATTCCTGGCAAAATATCATATAGAAAGGTCTTTCATTCAAAGTAAGAGTGGAAATATATTGTTCCACTCCTTGCCCCGTGGTAATCATTCAAAGGGCATAACCTTAGGTGAATATTATTTTAGCTCAATATATTTTCACTTGTCTGGCTATTGAAGCAAATCCATCATTATTAACTGAGTAAACTAGCAGACTTTTCTTTGAAATGTCCTGCATAACAATCCAAGTAAATTTTAAATAAAAATGTCTGTAGAGCTGTTAGCTGCTGCTGCCAAAAACACCATAATGGTGGCTCTCTAGTTATTTAGATTTTACTCTGTTTTGGGTTCTGTGGGGTTTTTTTTGTTTTTGTGTGAGATTAATGCTCACAATACCAATGGAGCATCTAAAGGTATTGTATAGGGTAGGATATTGTCAAAATTGTATATTAGCTTAATAAAGTCTGGCATGTCAGTTAAAGGAAGCACATAATGCAAGGTATTGTAAAATGACAGACATTACAAAGTTGAGAAATGAAGAGATGTGGAAGGTAGAAGTCGCTTCTTTCTTTGGCGTATTTTTACTCAGCTTTCCGAATACGCAGGAATTTTAACCATTGTCTCTTAGCAAAATTCGGTGGTTTTCGTGTAAGTTGTTCTGTGGAGTCCTGAGATTCAGAATTCTTGAGAATATCCAGTGGTACTCACCATAGTGGAAAACCAGAAATGTTTCTAGTGGTTTTATTCCAATAAGTTTCTATAGCTTTATTCTAAAACATATAGGTTAGTGGTGAGGTAGCTGACCATAAAAAAAAAAAAATCAAGCAGGTAAGAGACAACATTAATAGATATAACTGGTGCGTACTGTTGTTGAGCCTCAAATGGAGCAGCAGTGCTCTTGTGCTGTGTAGTTGTGAGGTGGAGAAACTCTCAAGGTTGTAGAGCCTACGTGTCAATGTGACTTGTATGTCTGAGGTGCTCAAACGACTTCTGTATGTCTCCTCCCAGGCTTGACAGCCTCTACAGCTATCACCTTTCTTTTGGCATCAAAGTGCTGCTTTCCAAAAAATGCTATTAATTGATGTTGAACAACAAACTTCACAGAGCAGATATATTCATATGTTCAACAAGTGTTTGAGAAGCTATGGAAATGTTCTGCTGAAACTTGAAAGTGCCACTTGTAAATTTGGATAGTCTGCCCTCCTTGCCAGTAGCAGCGTAACAATTTTAGAACAACACCTGTGCCTGTTGGTGTACAGCAGGTTTCAGAATCTGTAGTTATTTTTTTCTAGTCCCCTTCTGCAGTGCTTTTCCTAGTAGTTAACTGTAAAAGGTCTAACTTTGATCCTCTTTCCTGGTTTTGTTTTCTGTGGTTTGAAGTAGCATGCATATACATACAAACACAATGGTATACTGGCACAATGCGTTATACCCAAATTTATTTTGGACTTTATCATTTCAGCTGTATGCTTTGCTATTAACACAGTGTACGATTTTTAAGATAAAATGATTATGAGATTTCATATGCAAAGAGGATCAAGAAGAAAGAGGCGTACTGGTGGGCCTAAAAGAGGAACTGAAATTTCTTCCAGAGCCAGATGTATGTCACACATTTATGTGAAAAATGAGGCAGGATATAAGACACCAACTGATCCTGACTTTTCCACGGCCAACTGCCAGGAATTGTCACGTAGCTGTATTATCTTCAAACGACTGGACTTTGGCTGATGGCTGGTTCTTTCTACTCAAATTAGTGTCTTTAGCGAGCATAAAAGATCTCAACATCTGAAAACACTAAAAATGTGTTTTTGTTGTTTAGAGGAGGGGGGGAAATGTATAAGCATGGCCAAATGAAATCTCTTCGAAGTTGGGGAAAAATAATTAGCTTTTTTATAACAAAGAAATAAAGCTAAAATCCAGATTTGACCGTAGCGTATACATGTATGGTTTTGGTTTTGTGCTAAGACAAAGGTCAAAACAGAAATTGTATTTGACCTTTAACTGCAGAGATGCTACTGTGCATTGAGTCTTTGTAAGCAGCTTCCTAAATGCTTGATTTAAGGTATTAAAGTATATTTATTTGGCATAGTGTACTGTAAAATTGCTAATAGCAGGCAAAGATGCTAAGGAGAAGAATAAATTGTTATGTGATGCTTCACAATCTGGATTTCATAAATTGAGATTGCTTTTTTTGAGGCTTTAAATAAATCATGTAATACAAAAAGCATCTTCCATAATTAACATACTGAGTGGAAAGATTGCTAAGTGCTTCAGAGTAGCGGGCAAAATAATAAAAGCATTGGACAGTTCTTTGTTGTAAACAAAAGCTTATGGCAAATCTTTGGCAGCATGGACAAGTCTATAGTGTTTATACAAGGTTTGCTGTGTGTGCAGTTTAGATGTTTTTCTGGAACTGCATACAGTAATTTATGAAACCATATGGATTTGTAAATATGTAAGGCAGTTTGAATGTAACCTCTCGGAAAAAAACCTTATTGTTTTGTGTCTCCATTTCCCTATGGCATATCTAATTGGAAATCAGTGATCATAAAATGCTTATCTGGAAATGCTGGAGAACAAAGACACACTAAAATGGATTTAGAGCTGCGGTCTGATGTTTAATCAATTTTATGACTCGCATACTTCCCTCTTCCTTCTCAAACTACCACGTGCAAGCTGATGTGGTACCAGGTTTGCTACCACACTCCCCAGGAACAGGTGGTGCTTTAGGAGTGAGAAACCATAACCTTTGCCTGTATTCTGCTCTCAAGACAGCTCTTCACTCTTGGCCCTTCCACTCAAAGGGGGGTGTGAATGGTAAATTGGGGCCGTTAGAGCCATCTTGGAGCTATGGTGTGTTTGCCTTTGGGAGGGATGGATTTCTTTGCAGTCGTACTAAAGACGATGGCACCCCCCCATTGACTCCTGAGGAACTGGGTGTAGCATATGTCAAAACTTGAGTTAATATTTCATACTGGGCAGAATTACTGCTGCAACAACCCACAATCAATAGGGTAAAATGAACCTGTGCTGTCTAATACCAGATCATAGTCTGTGTGTCAGTGATGTAATCTTCCTTAAATGGGGGAAACCAGGTTCTAGCAGAGACCAGTTGTAAACTTAACCACTCTTTTGGGAGCTGGCAAAGAATATCGAAAGCTGAAATTCAGTTTGTGACACTTTCAGCTGTGTTATTGTTCTCCTGATTTGAAGAACAGACTTGTACTTCGTTCCTGTGCTGCCTGCATCTGTAAGCTAGCAATATGAAACTCCTTGCTGCATTGGCTGATGAGTGCAAGTTCAAGCAATATGTATTGATGTTGGTTAATATTTAATATTGTTAATAATGTTTGACCCGTATCTTCTGAGAAATTATTCCAGTTTAAAAAAAAAGGAATCTGATAACCAACATCTGAAAAAGCAGTCTATTTTACTTTACTTTTTCAAGAAAAGTTTAGCATTGCCTTTCAAATTGAGCGTCTGTGACACTGAGAAGCCCAACATGATGAGCTACAATGTTTTGCGTGTGAGTATCTGAAGGGGTGCTGTTGGTTTTATTCCTGGATGCCAATGGGGCAATCATGGAGAATGGAGCATGCTGTACTGCAGAATTTTCCTAGTATATCTGAGTCGCTTCTGTTCCTATTTAGTCTCCTGTCTGGGGTTTGGCCCAAGGCTTCCCTTTCAGACAGTCTCTCTGAAAAATGCATTGGAAAATTATGAATTTATTTGGAGTGATGGTTTGGTTTAACCCGCATGGGTACAGCCTTATTACTTCAAGAACTGTGTCATTTTAGAGTGTGGGTCTTCCCTTTCAAGTGGCCATAATGTAGCTTTCACTACTTAAGTGAGGACTACATTAAGTACTTCATCTGCATCATTTTCTGACCCTGATAGCAGTAGAGTAGCAGCAACACCCTCACATAGCAGCTCTCTAAGTTCCTGAGTTGCTTCATCAACTTACTGCACAAAAAGAGTTCCATGGTTTGATCCTGCTTCTGACTTAAAACCAGAATTCTAGAGGAAGACTAAATCTGTCATTGGTACTCTGGAGGAGTATGCACTTACTCTTTCAACAGACTACAGGAAATCATACTCCCTGTCTCTCCCTTTTGTCTTAGTCTCGGAGAACGACTGTCCCAAAGTGACATCATGAGAGCAGTGGTTGAGGACTGGTTCATCCTGTGTGGCAGAAGCCAAGCAAAAGCTTTTGGTTTCTAATGTCCATATGAAGAAAAGTTGAGTCCCTAAGTGTTCATTTGTTGAAGCTGTATGCAAATTCATCAGTGACATATTGCATCTTCTTGTGGTATCATGCAGTTCTTCGGGCATCTGTGTGAGAGGTGCTTCTTAGGTTTCTTTCTTGGGCTTGCGTTGCTACTGATTTTATTGGTCTCTGTCATTACTTCTGCTTTCTCATTATTCCACCATGCTTATTGCACCATGCAGTGCTACTGAGTGCTGTGATCGCCTACCCGTGTGGGATCTCCTTATGTTTTTTAAAAACAGAGTGATTTGCTGTTCCCCTCACAGCCAATGTCTTACCACAGAGCCGTTTTTCTCTTTTGTCGTATAGCTAAACCAGAGCTAGTCTTCACTAATGTTTTTGCCTTCTTCCAAGCAGAAAGAGTTGTCTCCATGTGTTTGTGGGCTCGGTAACACCTTCACTTTAAACCTGGGGTGTTTATGACTCATTCTTGGAGCTGGCGGTCTCTTCTCTCAATCTAATCTTGCAGCTCTCAATTAAATCTTTCCAATTACCGGTAGATAAATTCGTCAGTTCTCCAAACCACAGGTATCACTTCCAGCCAGATGAAACATTTTGCAACTGGCTCAACTCATTTGACTGGCTAAACCATGAGCCAAGACCTCAAGCCTTGTCCCTTCCTTCTTAAAGAGCAACTTCTATGAATTTGCCTCATGTGCTGTTGGCATTACCTGTAAAATAACCTGCCTGATAAAGATTACCTCTGTTAGCAAAGTGGCTGAGGCCTCTACTCTGAGGAACTGTGGAAGTACCTTATGAGATTGGTTGACTGTGAAATAATGCAATTCAGGGTTGAAAAACAGGCGAATGGGGGGGTCATGGTGGTGTAGTGAAATCCTAAAATGTTGGGGCTCATAAAAGAGTAAAATAGAAGTTCACAGATAGTCATCAGAAGGCTGGCTATGTTAGTGAAAGAGAGAGCCATTGAGGGCCACTAAATATGCAAAATCTTCATCCAGCTAAGAAGCCTAGCTGAAAAAAGTTGAAAGCTAGCAAAGCTGGTAGAGGAGTATCGTGCGTGCTTGCCCTATGCTTATGCCTCTGTATGCATCTGTGTATTGCCACTTGGAAACAGCACACCGATCTAGGTGGACTACAAGTCAGTTCCAGTACTGGATAGTTTCTGACTTTCATCTGTTGCAAGAAACTAAACTGCATATCATCTTTTCTGCATCTACTGAACTAGCTGCCTACAGTTTAGGTATTAGGGATAGCATATGCTATTGTTTTCATGGAGAGGGTTGAGACACTTCGGAAAGTTTCGCTGCTTTTTCACATCTAGAGCAGAAGTCACCAATAAGAAATCCCTGTTTCATGTAAGACTTGCTTAAAAAAAAAAAATAGGCAAAATCAGTAGCTTCTCTGAGAAATGTGAATGATAATGAGAAGATAAAACAATAGGTACCAATTTTATTCATGAGATATGATGGAAACTGCTATACCATGTGCAAATGGCGGATTACTTCACTGTGTGGTTGATACCTCAGTTTACATTTAGAATCACACAGGACAAAACCAGCAAGAATGCGGTAGTTCTTGGTATATATATATATATATTGGGGTGTGTGTCTACAAATAAAAACTAAAACAGATATTGACAGCTTGAGTGTGAATAGTACACTTCAATAAATCACTGGGGAGGATTGTAAGTGCTATATCTTATCGAATCACATCTTGGCTCAAGCTGACAGCTCACCTTCATTAATTCTTGGAAGGAAAGAAGGAAGCTCATTAATTTTGTATTGCTTCTGATTCAGCTTTATGTGCTGCTCTTGGCTCAAACAACCAAAATAAATGTTCCCAAGATATGGCTCACATACTTCAGTAATCTGTCAATACTGTACACTGGCTACTCTGGAAGATTTCACTGAAATATATTTTTCTTACGCTACTTAACTGCCAGTAATTTAGAGAAACGTTAGTCATTTATGTAAGTGACATACTAGATATGGTAAGGAATTTTATTTTATTTTTTTATAAGAACTCTCTCTGCTGTTCCCACAATTCAAATATACAGTCAATATAAAATTGTTTTGGGGAAAGGGGAATTTGCCACTATTAGTCCAAAAAGTTGTTCTTCTTGGAAAGGAATGTTATAAGATCTCTAGGACATATATTTCCATATAGAGTCAAGCTTCTCACAACAGTTAAGGACTGAAGAAAATAGTTAAGTATGGCCTATATCATGCAGATACCCTGTTCATATAGCAAATAATGTACTCTATAATTTATATTAAATTTTCAGGAAAGTGTTAGTTTGGTTTGCCTGTACCAGAATGATACTGCCCAGTAATAAGTCATCTTTCATATGTAGTGTTGAGTGGTAAATGCCCATTCCAAAATGAAGTGTACTTAANACTCACAACAGTTAAGGACTGAAGAAAATAGTCAAGTATGGCCTATATCATGCAGATACCCTGTTCATATAGCGAATAATGTACTCTATAATTTATATTAAATATTCAGGAAAGTGTTAGTTTGGTTTGCCTGTACTAGAATGATACTGCCCAGTAATAAGTCATCTTTCATATGCAGTGTTGAGTGGTAAATGCCCATTCCAAAATGAAGTGTACTTAAAGCTTTAAGATCATCTTAACGCTTTTGAAATCCAAAATACATGAATTTCCTTTTGAATTTTGTTGATGTCATATCTAGGGCAACTTTCAGTTTTAGCATTTCCTTGAGACTCTTCTGCTGTGAACTGTTACAATGTAGTCCAGCTGTGTGTGATGTTGGTATGGTCTTGGCCCATTAAAGCTTTTGAACAACTAGTAGTTGGCCACTTTAGATGCCAGTGCAACTTCTCGCACCTCTGAAAAGCTGTATGGTTCCAAGTGCAAGACAGGACAATGCATGTTCAAAAATAAACGTATTTGTGTGACAAAAGTTGTAGCCACAGGTCTGTTCAGTAGTTATTCGTAAGAACTTACTGAATTGTCTTCAAAAGGTGTACCACTGAGGTATCACTATAACTTTGAAACAAAAGAATGCATACTATTTTTCAGAAATGCAAAATAGAAAGTGTTTTTGGGGCAAGCTACTAAAATTGTAGGACTATATATTCTATTCAAGGCTAGAACTTGATATTACATATTGCAAGCTCACCATGTTGTACAATTATATTATATATACGTGCTTCTGTAATATCGATGTCTCAGTATCTCAAGATTAATTGGTGTTTACCTTCTGATATCAATAGGGACTTACAGGTAGAACTCAGGTTTCTTTGGAGGCATAGTAGTTCAAGTGTAACTATGGATCGCTAGTGTAGTAAGACTGTGGTGGAAGAAAAAAAAAAGGCATGAAACAACTTGTAAAAGCCAAACCTGGTAATTCTGAGAGGTACCCAGTTTGCATTTTGCCTATGCATAAAGTCAGGCTCCCCTTTAGTGTCATAATAAAGCTGGCTGTATTTCTATTTCAAAGCATTTAAGTAGTTTAAGCCACATTGTAAAAAGGTGAGAATTTTTAGAAACATCACTGGAAACATGACTCTTGGAAGAGTAAGAAAAGCTTTAATATTGAAAAATGTATTTGGGGTTGTTTTGGAGGCATACTTTGTCATTCTGTGGGCATTGCATACTTGAAAAACAGTAGTGCTTAGCCATGAAAGGTACTCTGATCATGGTATTACTTCAGGTGAGAGGCATCTGCAATTTGGATCTTGATGTTGGATTTTTTCCATATTGTAAAGCATGTAACTTTAGCGTTTATTGAAATTAGTCAAGCATAATTTCAAGCATTGAAATATGTGTAACTGTCTTTACACAGATGAGCTGTTGTTTGACGTGCATACATGTATGCTTAGGAATAGTTTATTTCTTATGATCATTTGAGAAAGGTAAAAATTACCTTGTCATTTTCTATTACTCTATTAAAAATATGGCAAACTGTCAGTTTGCCACAAAAATCTGTGATTGCTGCACTTGAAGTTTCAGGACTGAAACAGTAGTTGCAGATTAATTCAGGAAAGAAATCCACGGTCAACTTGGTAAAACTTGCTCCATATCTGTCAATGGTCAGGTTGATAACGTGTCTGTCCTTGCACATAAAGATATGTTTGGTTTTTTTTTTGGAACTGTGGTTGATGTGAAAGGCACAAACATACTTAAAGCAGTAGAAATTCTCATTCTTTGCCTTCTACTATTAATAAATACCTTGCACAAGCTAGATCTTGTGCACACAATCTGGAGTTAAAATGGAAAAAAACAAACAAAAATGGACAAGTGTATGCCTTGGTCAGCTGATGGATTGCGAGTCCTCTGCACTACCTGCTGCTTAACACAAGTGGAACCTTTCCTGAATAATTTGTTTATACTGGACCATCTTTATTTAGCAAAAAATTTCTTAAGCCTGTGATAAATTAGTTCAAAGATTAATCCCTCTCACTCTCTCTTGTCTGTAAGTCAAGTGAACAAGAACTATATTTCTTTGTGTTTATTTTTATGGGACTGTTGTTGGAATAAGTTTTTAAATGATACAGTAGCTGTCACCCTCTGGGGACTATTCAGTGAAGAAAATAGTTATGAGAAACCACTTATAATGATTTTTTGAACATGTGTAGATTTGTATATGTGTAATGGTTATATTTTCTAATTGGGTAAATGCATTTGGGGGAATGGTAGTTCCCAATAACTGTGTTTATGTACTGTGGACTCCTAGAGGGCACCAATATCCTCATATGTCATGGTTTACTATGTCTGTAGCACATATAATTATATAGTTACATGTTACTTAGCCATTGCTGGACAGCCAAACTTTCTTTGTTATTGCTGATGCAAGAGTGAACCTCTTATTTTTTTTGTAAACATTAAAAGAAAATAATAAAATTGGCACCTCTTTTCTGAAGGAAGCCATTAGCAGCTCTGTCAATAGGTCTGCACAGGAGGAATCCAAACAGAGGAAAAGTGCGAGAGAGGCAAAGGGCAGCTAGCAAGAAAGCAGGATGCATGCTTCAGTGAGTTGGTTTTGATCTGCACTAGTACATCTGACCAGGGCTACAAAACAAAGAGGTTTGTTTTAACAATATGATAATAAACGTGCCTAGTTTCATCAACAACATTTTCATAGTAGGTCACTGACCCATAAGAACTCATGGAAAAACAAATTTGGGTCTCATTTATGTAGACAAGAGGTTCTGTAACCACAGGATTCTTAAGCTTCTGAAAGCGATGGTTACAAAGCAAATGGAATAATGACACTTCCACTACAATGTAACCATAATTCAGTCGGAATAGCTGGTCAGCATTGAACATTACATCAGAGGCTTTAAACGTTATTCTTTTCTGTGGTGTGTTTGTTTGATTTTTAGCGGGTTTTTTATACTCGATGAAGATTTATGTGAGTATTTGCTTAAGCAAAACACTTAAGGATTTAGCAATCGTTTCTCTAGGCTCTCTAAGAAATACAGAAATAAGGTCTGTGTTAGTGTTGGGTAAGAACTTCTGTATCATTGGTCTGGAATAATTTGGATGAACTCTGTTTAGCTTAAATAAAATTGTCAAAAGGGTTTTGCTTTTTTGAGCTTCCTCATATTAGAAGGATTATACTGTTTGCTGTCTTAGAAATACCATAAGTGTTATTGGCTGAATTTCATGCTGTCAAGCACAGCAATCCTTATATAATCCTGTTCCTGAGTGAAATGACTATGATGATTCAAAGTACTTAACATCTTTTAGTTGTTTCTTGGAGAATATGTTAACATGTAGGTCTTGAAGCTTTTCTGTCATTGGTCACACAGGTAGTGTCTTGATCTTGCTTTTCGTCTGGCACAACCCCATTTTAACTGTGTCCATTGAACTGGAGCTCACCTGAAGCTGGAGCCTTCCGTATACAACAGAAGAAATGCATTCATGTTGGCTTATAGTTAACTACATGGTAGTATTATGTTCTCATTTGTTTGCGGATGGTATCTTCTCCAGATCTTTGTCTTGACGTGTTACCGTATGAGGCTCACAAGAAGGGAGGGTTGCAGATGTTATGGATGTTACGTATACATTTTAATTTCTGTCTTTGATAATTCTACATGGGATAGGTGTGATGCAGTATGTTAGGAATACAAAACAAATATGGGAACTGCTAGATACTGGAGCACTTCAGAAAAACTGCCCCCCTGCATTTGATAACTTGCTGGCAAAGTGGAAGTGGACCAGAGGTAATTAAACACAGAAATTGGGTGTGCTCAATTTTTAGAGAAGAGCTTCTTTAATCACAATGAATTTTTGTCTGGTTACCCCTTGTGGTTTCCTAGTGAGAAAATGTCCTTTGAATGAGTTGTGATAGGTAATTCCCACAGGTTTGTGATAAAGCAGTCATAAAAGCTGCTTTTTCATTCTCAGATTTAAGTCAAGTGTAGAGTGTGCTCTTTGTTCTACTTAATTATTTCCTTGTATTCATTCTGATGGCTTTGGAGGATGCAGCCTTTGTTATGTATCCAGTTTGATTTCAGGCAGGAGATGATTCTGCGGTCCTCCTTCTTTAATAGTTCTGCTTGGCATATAGCCCCAGGGAGGAAGGAGTAACACATTGCCACAGAAGCATTCTTTACTATATATGGAGAGGCGTGGTGAGCTGGGCTGGTATCGAGTTATTAAAACAGATCAAATAGGAACAGTGTTCTATTTCTTCTGGTAAAAACTGCAATAATAGTTGTACTTGCAAGTTTTCTTGCTAATTATTCACAGCTATTTCTGACTTCTGGAAATGGTTAGTTTGATTAGTATAAACTTTTAAGACTTGTCAGCAGGGGCAACATGGCTTGGAGATGTGCATGCTAAAACTTAATTTTTGCTTTCTTCAGAGGGCTTCAGCCCTGGCCTGGGGAGATTACTCTCTGGTGTTAAGAAAATGGTTTAACCCTGTCTATTTTACTCTTACTGCCTTACAAAAATTGATGCAGGATTAGAACTGGTGGGCACTTAGGGGTACTGCAATAGATTCTTAATGATCCTTGGATAAAGTCCTATTGTTTTCACGTAGTCTGGAGGAATCGTGAGACAGTAACTACGCTTTTTCTCATTCTGTATTAGGGTTGTGAAAACTTTGTTTAGATTTGAAGTAAGAGAACTTATGAAAAACACTGTAGAAACTGAGAAACAGACAGCTTCTGCAGAGAGCGTCTCTAGGTTTGAGGGTTTATTGATCAAGCTTTTTTGGATTTATTTGAGTGATAGTTAATAGAAAATGTAAACTCTTGTATGTTAAAGGCTGAGAAAGGCAGATATAAACTACCATGCTGAATGAAGGTAGCTGATGGCTTTATAAATATACTACTGAGTTAAGAGATTGTCTGTGTACTTTTGCTTCCTACTTCTGTATTTACAGGATTTTCTTGCTGTTGACACTGTCATTAGTGCTGTCTGATACTTAAGATTCTCTGTTCCCTTCTTCAACTAAGTTGGTACTAACACTTCTGTCCATTTCTGTATGGTATAGGGCGTTGATCTCAGTCTTTAATGCATACATGAATGTTATTAGACCTTTTTTGTTGCTTCATGTTGGCTTTGGAAAAATACTGAAATTTTAAACCTGTTCCTCATGCTTTTTTTGCCTGTGGTACTAGTCTGTTAGTAGCTAGATGAAATCCGTGTATAATGCTTACATACTGGCTCTGTCCTCTGTCTTGATGTCAGATTTTTTCATGTGAAGAGATCCTCAAAAAACAGTGATTCTTATACTGAAAACTAAAAGGTGTTATAGAGCTACCAGTTTGTGTGCTGCTGCTTTGTACAAAGAAATGTAGTCTGCTTCTGATAGACGGTAGATAATCTTTTTCAGTCTAATGAAAAGTTGCTAATAAAGGTTATTACTTCTGACAGCTTTGAAAATGTGAACCAGGACCACCCAGCCTGCTATGTTTGTAATAAGGGATCTCAAAGTTGTAACTGTTGTAAACAGTTTTCCTTCAAAAAACAGTCCCTTAGAGACATGCAGTGGTATCTTTCTGTTTTTGGAAAAGCTTCGGTACTAACATGTCACGTAAATAAAGATTGTCTATTCTACACCATAATCCTATAATATGGTTGCATTGTGCTGCTTTGTAGCAACCTTATTGAAATACCGTTATATATCGCCTGGCTTTATTTTCTGGTGTAGTAATATAAAGAGGTGCTGACAGAAAGTAATGGACAAGGTTGACTTTTTTAATGGGTGCTGTATCGTGGCTGTTTTCCCTCACAAAAAGGAAGTGATAAAAAGCAAAGGAAGAAGTTACATTAATGACCACAACATATTTTTTGATGCTAATAGGATTTTCTGATGAAACCATTGAAAGAAATTGACTGTGCTCCTGCTTCACTGGTTCCCAAGTCAGTGCTGTTTAAAAGAGAAAACTCAGTAACTCCTTAGAGTTCAATAACTCCTGTCTTTCTGTCTGAGTCTCCTGTTATGCATTAATTCATTTTTATTGCTTCTTGGTTATGCCCAAGCTTGTGATGTAACTGCTTCTCCTTAAAGTAACTCTTAGAAACTCCTTCAACTACATCATGTTCCCTGAGGCTGTTCTCCAAGGACAATGCCATAGAGCTCTTAATAACAAAGGAGGAAAAAGCTAGCTTGTTTATTGCCAAAAACGAGACCCAGATGTCTTGAGTGTAAAATAAAATAAATGACTAAATTGGGGAGTGAACCCAAAGTTACTCAGATAATTTCCAGATATTAAAGGCTGGAGTACCAGGACTGCTTCCTTAAAAAAACTACCTGTCTTAAAAATTTAAAAACACTGCAATTGTAATTTTCTGTTGGAGAATGAGTTGTATAATAGGTAGCAATGCATTTATAGATGTTAAATCAAATTTGAAAGTTGTTGAAGTTGTGTGGAAAGGAATGGGGTACTACTTATTTCATGACAAATGTGCAGTACTTTGATTTGGTAGTAAAGCTGTCGATGCTCAGTCGAAAAGCAGACACAGAATTTGGAAGCCAGTGGGTGTCACACACATTCATGGGGTTAAAGCTAGATAATTGTTATATTCAGAGACTACTGACGGTTTATAGCACCCTGTGTATCAACTTAAATTTCTGGGAGGAGTGCGTTCAATAATATACAAGAATAGTATTAGTAAATATATTTACTGCAAGACTTTTTAAATAGGAAGGGAAGATGTCTTATAAGAGCTTTTTGTTGTGAGACTTTTCTAGTGGAAGCCAGGTCCTTTCCTTTTTCTTCCATAAATGTAGTGATTTCTGTTCATACCTTGAATATTTGCTATTTGCATGAAGAATGCTTTGCTGCTGTTATGGTATTAAAACTTTTCAAACCAAGTCAGTAGCATAATGAGACATGAAATTGCCTTCAAAAATTGCCCCATTTCCCAAGTTTGACTGAACATTACCTTGCTTTTACATCGGGTGAGTGCTGCTTGGGGGCTTTGAAGAGAGCATGGAGGAAATTTCTCATGTGGTTAGCGGGCATCCCCTCACTGTAACTCTGCAGAAAAGGGGGTTTGGGTTTTCCTTAGTTGGCTTCTTACTCAGAGTAGAACTGTTCTGCAGCTGTGAGAACAAAGCATGAAGCTGAAAGTGCTCCTTCTCAAAATACTGGATACAATTGTATTTGATATGATCTGTTAACGTTGCTGCTCTGTCAGACCCACACTAAGCATGTATTTGTACACCTTGTGTGTAAATAAATGAGAGAAGTCTCCGTAAAAATAATACCTTAAACCTACCTGTGCTATGTTGCAGATAATAAAAAAATACATTCACTCACAGAAATAGCTCAAAAATATCAAGGGGAATGTGATTGCGTTAAGCAATTTCCAAATTATTGTATAAGGAATGCATAAGTCTCTGAGACTTAAAATGTTTTTACCCATGTATCTGATTTCTGAACCATGAAATTCTTCTGAACTTTCTGAAGTCTTCAAAGAGTGATACAAGCCTTGAGAAGAAAGGGATACTCTGCATGTAAGGAGCATTACGCTGTGTGATTGTTGAAATTGCTTTCTCCTTCATAATTGGCAGCAGCAAAGAATCTGGTTAGATTGTTGTTGAAAAAAAAGGTTAGAGTGGTTGCAAGTTGAGCAAGTTAAAGGCTTTAAGTGTGGCTGAAGTGATTGGGGGAAAAAAAAAGTAATTTTAGCATAATGCGAACAGTCTCCCATGGTGAAAAGGGTGGAGACTGAAGTCGCTGGCTGACTTCTTGCTATGTTATAGTTGTGCTTCTATATGCATCTTGTTCTCTTCTATCTGTACTGATCATGCCTTTAATATAGATTAGATTTAGCTCCCGTTTGCTTTTCTTGTGAGTGGAACTCTGAAACAACAGTACCCAAACGGGATGTGACCCTTTCAATCTGTGAACGTGAGAGATGCAGTTGAAGTCAGTACCCCAAAGACAGTTTCCTCTCCAGGAAAGCATGACCTCTGGCCTGAAAATAAACTGAAAATTTTCCCATCAAAACTGAAATTCTTTCCTCATCCAGAAGCCAAGAAAAGGAATAAACCAAAAATATAATACAGGGTAAAAATAACCCTTTGGAAAGTGTACATCTTTTCCTCCATTTATTTCATAGGATGGTCCTGATAAACGTGTTCTGTCTGCTTCTAGCCTGGTAGCATTGGCTCTTTCTGAGCTCCAGTGGTTTTCTTACTCTGTTTTTTAATAGTCAGGGGAATCATAATTAAGTTTCTCTCCTATCCCAGCTTCGGTCAGAGGAAGAAATATTATTAGCCTGGTTGGAGCCAGGAAGGTAGGAATTTCACAGTTAATAACTTCTCTGTTGTTTTTTTAAGGGCCCTTGATAGTCCGTGATTGACATGGAAGTTGTTTCCCTATATCCCTTTGCCTTCAGGACATAGGAAGCCCCAAATGGCAGTAGGCTGAGGGAGGAAGGAGAGAAACTGGCACTTGTTACCTATATGAGCAAAATATTTTTGGGAGGTGAGAGGGAGTGTTTGCCCTTTGAAGCAGTGTTTGATGCTCTATGTGGCTGTGCTAAAGAAAATAATAATACACTGGAGGACAATATTGTGTGTATACTTCTTGTGACTTTTAAAGGTCACAGATTCTATAAATCTGTGTTTTAATCTGTCTGAATCACAAAGCAAGAAAATGCAATTTGTAACACGATAAAGCTGTGAAGTATAAACATTTATGTATTTGTGTTATGAGAATAAAGTCAGTGTGCAATATAACTAGGATGAGCAAAAGAGCTTACTAGGAGACTTGTACTCCTAGTACAACTCCTAGAGTTGGGACACAAGGGCTTGGGCTGAAATAAAATGAGAAGGTCATGTTCATAGAGATAAATACATAGTTATCTGCCTATATACGCATGTACATGTATACCTATCTCTTGATTGCAACCGTAATTACGAATCTTTTACTTCGCTCCTTGATGTTCAAATAGCCTTTTTAAGCCTTATGTTGGGAACACATTGAATTTGTGCAGCAGGCACACTTCACAGTCTGGAGAAGCTTTGCGGAAGTGCTTTGAATAGAGGCTTAAAATCTACATTTGTTTTGTTTAGTAGGAATTAGAACTNTTTGCGGAAGTGCTTTGAATAGAGGCTTAAAATCTACATTTGTTTTGTTTAGTAGAAATTAGAACTCTTAAGTTTAAATTCTTTCCTGATGAAAATGAACAAAAAAAAATATGTATCAAAAGCTGGAAAGTAACGGCCAGACTAGCTCAGACCCAAAGTATGAGTAAGCCAGTNGAATTAGAACTTTGAAGTTTAAATTCTTTCCTGGTGAAACTGAACGAAAAAAAAATACGTATCAAAAGCCGGAAGGTAACGGCCAGACTAGCTCAGACCCAAAGTATGAGTAAGCCAGTATCATGTCTGCACTTAAAACTCTAAGGAGGAGCAAATGAAGAAAAAGCAAAATACATAAATTATATTGTGACAGAGATTACTTGCATCCTCAATAATCTTTGTAATTAATATTACTTAATGTTTTTACTTAATTGTTTGTCTTCTATACCCAACTGATAGACAATCAGTTGTTACAGAATTTAACTGCACGTTGTGTGGGTAAACTAACCCCATTTGTTTTTTGAAGCCAACATCAACAACATTTGATACTTCCAAATTTTTTCTTGTNATGACAGAGATTACTTGCATCCTCAATCTTTGTAATTAATATTATGTAATGTTTTTACTTAATTGTTTGTCTTCTATACCCACATAAACTAACAACTACTGATAGACAATCAGTTGTTACAGAATTTAACTGCATGTTGTGTGGGTAAACTAACTCCATTTGTTTTTTTAAGCCAACATCAACAACATTTGATACTTCCAAATTTTTTCTTGTATTAGAAAAGATGAGAACAACTGTTTCTTATCACCTTTCGTTGCTTCGCAATTGTGCAGACCTTTAGCATATTCTCCCTCAGCTGATTTCCTTGTGTGGGGTCTCTGTCTACTGAGTTGTTCCGATGTGGAAGCTGCTCTGTAACTCTGATCACTTTTGCCATCTTTCTCCAAACCTTGTGGGATCCTTTTTGAGGTGGAAATTCCAGAAACTTTCAGTTGTTGAGATGTGGCTGCACCATGGATTTACATAGGGAAATAATAATGTGTTATCCATTACTCATTTGTAACACTTTATGAATTGCTGCAGAGCAGTGAGTTGATGTTTTCATGGGTCTGCTTTCTGAGAAGTGACTTTCAGGTTGGAGACTGCTGTTGTGTGTATGAACTTAAAAATCTGTTTCCTTGCATATCTGTTATATTTTACCTACAATAAATTATATATGTCATTTTGCTGTTGAGGCGCTAAATACCATTAGTTCTTTCTGGAATTTGTAATCGGCCTTCACTTCATATCACCAACAAATTTTGTCATCCTGTGAACCTCCAACTTTCCAGGTCACCTATGAGTATGTTGAACAGTTTGGGCCCTCCTGGAAGTCCTTTTTTTGCCTCTGATGGTGCCCACCTTACTCTTTCCAGTTCTGACTGTAGTTGGTACTTGTAATATAGTCTTTGGCAGGTCTAAATGTTAGCTAAGCAATAAATTCAGATTGCTCCTGTGAAGTAGAGTCGAGAGGTTAGAAAGCAGAGGAAGGGTTAAAAATAGTTGGGTTGTTGTGCCTGAGTCCAACTTTGCAGCCCAACACCTGTAAAAATCTTGAGTGACTTTAGCTGAAACGTAGTCCCTGACAAAGCTGTGGAAGACTCTGGCTGTCTTTTGGGAAGAATTGGCAAGTCTCTTGGTTTTTAATTTTTTTTAAATGCTTTTATTTGTTTTCTGATTTCTTGGTCTTTTTTGTAACTCTTCTCTCCAAGCTACTGGTGTCTCTTCTTTTCCTGTCCATGAAGTAGTTTAGTACTATTTCAGAAAAGTAGCCCTTTTAACCAGACTGTTACCAGCAGGTGAGTCTTTCACAGGGCACAGCTCGCCAGTTTCTTTTAAAGGTATAATTAGTTAACCTCTTGGAGGTAATGTATTATCGTATTTGTGTTGTTTCATGCCTGTCTTATTTTGTATCTGCCTTGAAAGTAATGTCATGCAATATCCAGAATAATGGTCAACAAGTAAGCTGGGCATTATTATTACAAAATAATGCTGACATGTCTTGCTGTCTGCAGTGTTGAAGGAAGGAGTTACTCTTCTTTTATTAAAAACTCATGGGCACATCTCTTAAGTATGAAGTTTTATTATATAAAGCTACCACTCAAAACTATTGTGATGGGCAGAGGTGTTATGCTTAGATATGATGTTATGAACATCTTATATATAATGTTACACATCTTATAGAAGTAAGTGCTCCTGTAATACTCCAGTGCTTCATATGCTGAAGTTTTAAGTCTGTATTCTGGCTCTATATGAGGGATGTTAAGAGGATGAAACCATCTTGTATCCAAACATAATTAAACTCTAGATAAGCTTATACCCTAGACTGAATTTTTCAGTTTACTAAGCAATTTTAGTTACANTCCTAGACTGAGTTTTTCAGTTTACTAAGCAATTTTAGTTACAAAAATTGTGTCAACTATTTATAGCAGTTTCAGAAGAAACGGTAGTTCACTTCTGTAGTGAATTCTTGCATACAGAAATAGAGGGTTTTACCCTTTACCATTTACAGCTTCCTAAACATCTTCCAACAGAAGCATAGGTCAATATACATTTGAGCCTAGTGAGAGGACATTGTGCTAGTGTGGTGGTCTTACACTGATGCCTTGGAGGTGACCTATGGACTCCTGGAGAGCCGTTGCTTACATGTTGAGAACTATTGTGTGCAGTTGGTGGATGGTTAGCTTTTATAGTTCACTTATGGGGGCTTGAGGAGCAGACTATCAAACAGAATGTGCAAAGTTATATTTCCCATGCATAGTAGTGATTAAAGTAATCTGGAAGATGGAGGGAGTTGCAGGGTATGGAGACTGTTGACTGTACAGTCAGCATGGGTCTAATCAGACTTAATAAGTTTGACTCAATGCAGGTATTGCTAGAGCTGGTATGACTCCTGGAGAGTCTCTCTGCACAGATCTGCAGCTTCCAGGAGGCTTTATTAGTCTGGACCCCATGCTGTGCACATCCAGAGTTGCTTCTGATCCAGCACTGGAGCTAATCTGTTCTGTGGCATTAGATGATTATGCATCATTCCGCCTAGTGCTCTGAATTCCCGGAACACTTTGTAGGTCTCATTAGCTGTAAAACCTCCAGTTCAAAATACTTCAGAGACTGAACAGCTGCATTCTTATCCAGCAGCCCTAGGTCAAATAACCTGGACCAGGTCTTGTCTGGCTCTGCACCCCAGATTCCTTCCTTCCTCCGGGTGTACCTCAGTATTGGTCTGGTGGAGGTTGGTGCTATGTGTGTGCGCACATCTGCACTCGTGTGCCGATAGTATGGTGGATGTGTTTCTAACATGAGAGAAGAGGACAGGTCAGACATTTTAGTTGGTGTGCTGTGAGTCCCAGTTTGAACAATGCAGAGGACTTGGTGTGACAATCAAAACTTGAGTGATTTTGCTCATGAGTAAATGTAAATGATATTTTCTTCAATTCTGGTCTACTCTTCAGAGTCACAAAACTGACAATATCATTCCTTCATCATGTAGTTAGTTGCAGTTGCCGAAATGGCTTGGCTTTTAAATCCAGTTTCCAGATATTGTATATTGATATTTCTGTTTTTAAAAAGTCAGTAATTTAAAATTGGGGCTCTGTTTGGGACAGAANAAGTAAGTCAGTAATTTAAAATTGGGAACATCTATATTTGTTAACAAAGTGCAGTCACAAGAACATGGTCCACAAAATCATTTTACAAGCTCTTGGCTTATTTTGTTTGTGATCTTTTTGCAGACCATTTTTATTTTATTGTAATAATGCATGGTTTCGCCTTTTCCAAGGTATTTGTTATAAAATCCAAAATTCTGTTGTAATTAGAATTCAACTCCTGACAGGACAAGATTCAGGTGGTAACATGATGGTGAAATGCTTTCCTGGGTAACAGGCTTAGGCAAGCGTAGGAAACTTCTGTACTGCTCTTAGGGTCATTTAATGTGTGGAGGGGGTGCTGCCCGATGGGTTCCTTAAGGTGTGCTCAGCCTGTGCTTTGAAGTTCCCCTTAGGAAGAGCTGCATTAGGGCTTGCCCTGCCCTGGGCTGGCGTTCCTAATGTTTGCGTCACCTTGTACTTGAAATTTTCTTATTTTTCCTAGAGCTTACTGATAGATGAGGATAAAGTGCAGTTGTTGTGGAATGGCGTTTTAGGAACTATTCCACTATGTTTCATCTGTGTTTGGCACTTCTCTGTCAAACTGGAGGAAACAGTGCTCATAAATGACAATTCAGACCACTTGTTCTTTTCATTAAATAATTTTTCAACACTTCTATGTCTCTTTTATAAGATTTAAAAACACCCTGTCTGGTACTTTTGATACTGCTCTATTGAGAACTTTCTTAAAAGCTTTTATCTCAAGCCCAGGAATAGAATAAGAAGTGTAACTGAAATTTTTCCTAGGCTATTGGTGGTGTTCTGGCATGTAATAAAGAAAATTGTTAAATGTATCCTATGTCAAGTATGTCTAAGTTTACATGAGGTGATCTAGTCCTAGGTGAGTATTGCAGTAGGAGTTACTTAAATACAGTAGGTGATGTTCAAGAGAAATGAAACCCTATTCATACTGACTTCCCCTGAGAATCAAATGATGAATAAAATGACTTTTGGCACAAATTCCAACTTGAAGTAAATCTTAGGAAGTGACTGAAGTGATGTTTGGAGAGTTCCATAGCTTGAACCAAGACATCAGTAGCCATGGACTTGTCAAATGTTTGTTGTTACCTCAGATTCGCTTAGTTATCAATTACTAATGTAGTCTTGGCTTCTTAGCCGCAGGCTCTGTTTGGGACAGAAGCACTGTGCGCTCTCAGTGTTTTGAGGACAGTATCATGTGCAGTACAGCGCAGGAGCACTAACTTGTACAAGCATCCTTGTGTGGACTTTACTTCATAGAATCATCTGAAAGTTTGGGTTGAAAGGGACCTTAAAAGTCATCTAGTCCAATCCCCAATGTTCATATGATGTTTGAAAGAAGTTCAATACAAAGGTAATGTCAGGATGAAATTTTAAAATGCTTAGGACAATTTAAAATGGCAACTGAGAACTTGGTCCTATAGCCACCACAGGTAGGGAACTGTTGGCCCGTACAGCTAATGGAAATCATTTAACGTATTTGGTCTGCTGGATTAATTTGCAATTAAGTTAAGGAAATTTTTTTGATGCTAGTTTTTTTCCTTTAAGAAGTTGTTTGTATCACTGCAAGTTGTACATGTTTGANCTTAACGTATTTGGTCTGCTGGATTAATTTGCAATTAAGTTAGGGAAATTTTTTTGATGCTAGTTTTTTTTTCCTTTAAGAAGTTGTTTGTATCACTGCAAGTTGTACATGTTTGACTCTTTAGGTTGCAAACTTTCTAATGTTGAAAATACAATTTTTTGTTACTACATATGTTTTCTTGTCTTGTTGGTGTGGAACCTCCTATTCTAGAAACTGAATCTGATTTTTGCTTAGTTTCTGTGGCTTAAAACAATAAGCATAAAGTCAGCACTTGTGAAATCCTTGCAACTAGAGATAAGAACATTCTTAAAACACATTCCTTGGACATTGCTTTGAAATAACTCAGATGACTTTGGATTGACAGTGGACAATTGTATGTACATTGTGGGAGCTGAAATGATTATAACATGCAGTGATAAATATCCGACAACTATGATCTGATGTGTTTCACTGGCAGTCTTTTTCATTCTGATTGATAAGTAAGTTCAACATAGTATCTCTCAAGAGCCTAGTGGTAGTCTTAATGAATGAGGATGGAACTGAGAGGTGCTAAGACTTGTATTATCATGAGAAATTTTTTTCATTGTATTTCATCCTGCTGAGTAGGTCAACTATTCTAGAACATAAACATGCTTCACTGAAAATATGAATTTGATGATTAAGTAGCACGTTACTATCAACCTTAGATTAAGTTTAGTTTGCTGTAGAACTGTGACATTACGTATGAGTAAAGGAATTCAGTTTAAAATCTTCCCATGGACTTTCCCAAGTGCAAAGTAGTGCTTAGTATCTCTCACGTTCTTGTTTAGTGTTTCGTTTACTGGTTTGTTCATTTATCTCACAAATGTAATTGGGTAGTCAGTATAAAAGCACTGTGAAATAACCAATTCTTGTATCCGCTTAGGTTAGCATGCAGCATGTGTAATGCATGACATTTAGGCTCTGTAAGCAAGCTTGCGAATGCAGCCTTTGATCTGTTCTAGGTGTCAGAAAGAAGCAAATACTCCCCTCTCCCCCATCATCCCTTCATCTTGCATGACATGTTCATATGGCAGCCATATGAAAACTCTGCCATATGAGAACCCCACAACATTAGTTTGATCTCTGAGGAAGGCCGTTCAATTAAAAAAAAAATTTTGAATTCTGGTAGTGAAATCACTCAGTGTGCAAGAAAACTGGAAACCAGATATTGGGCGCTAAGTAGCAGTAGGTTTCTAAAAGTTCCAGCTTTCTTCTGAGATCAAAACTAGCAAAAATAGATCTGTTACCGAAAGTAACTTTTAAGGTAGATTGGGAACAAAGGAGGCATAAATACAGGTTTATAAGTCAGCTTCCTATATACAACAGTAGAGTTGTATCTGATCAGTGTAGGTCAACTTCATTATGTAAATAACATTCATTAGGACTGTGAATGCAAGTGACTGTTTTTATTGTCAGACAACAGAAAAAGGATTGCAGAAAAAGATTGTTTCTTATAAGTAGAACAGGTTTTAGATTTGCAGGGCTGCCATGCGTTTCACGAAGGAGAGGAAGCTTGTGCTGTTTATGGCTACGAGGCTGGAGGAACTTGAAACAGTTGATTTCTTACAATTGAGAAGTTATATCAGTGTAAAACTTTTCAGTGAGTGAGTCAAATGGACTAATGTATAAACATAAAGCAGTTTTCTAAGCCATTTCTGGAAGCATCTCAATGATTAGGATTCTATTTCAAATCACCATATAGTTGTCTGGTTCCCTGTATGTTCATATGTTCTACAACAATGCTCATGTTTTCAAAGTGAAGTTTTTAAGAAAATTTTTAAAAAATAAATGAATAAAAATTCTTGTATGTGTACTCTAGAAATAATAGCTAATCTGGAAATTATCTTAGTTGGTGAAATTACTTAATTTACTGTGCCTGTCTCTTTAGGAGAGAGAAAATCCAGATACCTCCCAGTAACTATTCTTTGAGCAGTGAAGGCTGACCATGGGGGCCGTGTGATTCACTCTCAGTAGGCATCCAGAGGAAAATTAAAGAAACTATATTTGTGTACTCATCCATATTAAAACATTCCAACTTTCTGGTGACTGTCACTTGACTCCCTGCCTGAAGAATGTAGGCAGGTGGTCTACAGACGGCGTGATCTGTTTGGCTTGTGTATGACTAATGTATGTAATGCCTTCTATGCTGAGCTCATAGCGAGAGGTTTAATACAATAGGAGCTTCGTGTATTTATGCATAATAGAACAAGCTTCATAAATTGAAAGATAATCTATTTTTTTATTCTAATTGTAACTGTTTAGGCGTCTGAACAAGAATAAATTGCAAGTTCTTCCAGAGCTGCTTTTTCAGAACACACAGAAGTTAACGAGACTGTAAGTATAATCTGATTTATGTTTCTATTTTATGTTCCTTACTATACAGATTTGCACATTTGTGTTTCAAGTGTGGTGAGAAGTTTAATTTTTGTGATATTAGAACTGCTAGAATAGTAAGGGTTCTCCAGATGATGTGTTGTGTTTGCCTGTGTATAGTCATAATTCAGTAGAGCATAAATATCAGAGGGAAGAGAAACCACAAAGTACTTCTGTTCCTCATACATTCACTGTGGTGACTTCAAGGTGAATTATTTTCAACTCTGTGTAGAGTTACAGAAACCATGAAAAGTGTCAACTTTGATATCCAGTATAGTCTAGATGCCCACAAAGAGAGATTGCATGCTCTTATTTAAAAATTAGCATGATGACATAATACAGATAGTTAAAAAGATAATTTTTAAAACTAAAAAAGTTATAACAATGTCAAGGCTTTCCCAGGCAGACCAGCAAAGTTACGGCTGCTGCCTCATCAGTCAGGGAGATGAAAAAGTCTTTATGTCTCCATATGTCCTCATCTCCTTGAAATGGAAAAACTGTGTTAAAGATGTTTAGAAGGCATCAAGACCAGTTTTAACAACACGATTAACATGAGCTTGGCATCATTTTCTCATATTTTTTGGGGTGGAGGGGAATGGAGAGAGTGGTGTTAGCACGTTGACTGCATAATTCATAAAATATATTTTTAAAAAATTAATAGAAATAAAATGGATGAGCAGGTGTCTGCACAGTTACTATCAAGAAGTCATCTGCATTTTTAAAGGAGTAGTCAAAAGTTGCTTGAAATTGCTTTCTAGATCCTGCCAAAGTTAAACTCATGATCCAATCTCTCTTTTTGAAAGATGTGNCCTGCACAGTTACTATCAAGAAAAGTCATCTGCCTTTTTAAAGGAGTAGTCAAAAGCTGCTTGAAATTGCTTTCTAGATCCTGCCAAAGTTAAACTCATGATCCAATCTCTCTTTTTGAAAGATGTGCTATATGGCAAATTTTTTTTATGCTTGAGTTTATATACGGAAGACCAGTTAGTAGGACTTACGATTTGGCTGGTGAAATTGTAAAGTTACTACTGGCTTGTCAAAAAGTTGCTACATCCATGTGGGGTTTTTATAATTGTTTACATACCTCTATGCGCAACCAAGCGAACCATTTAGGCAGTGCAGTAAACTTTTGTCTTCCTGTGGAAATACAAAACACATGGTGATGGTGAAGATTAATTTTGGAATCAGCTGACTATTTTTTAAAAAAAAGTAGACTGTTGATGTTTTAAAAGCAGATAAATTGAACAGTGTTGTGCAGCAAGTGATATTGATATAGTTTTGGAGAATTACTGTAATGAACTTTGTTGTGTGAACTTGCTCGTGAAAAACTGTACAAGTAAGTGGATGACATCGTTCTGGAGGTAAAAAAAAGATAAATATAAAAAATTACAAGCTATAGCTGTCTTTTAATATCAATCTGCTTTAAAAATCTTTGTCGGATTTGTTCTTGCAAGCTTTGTTGCAGCTTTTGAATGCACTCGAAAATATTTGCTCAATGCATATGCTAGGGCTGAGTGATTTGGTTGTACTTCCTAATGTTCTTTGCATGTTTTTGAAATTCTGTATCTTGAAACTCTTCTTGAGTATAAAGAGTGAGCTGGGGCTTACTTGCAGATAACATTATCCGGTCTCCGGAAGGTGCCAGTCATCTTTATTTCATAGAAGAGTTGCTTCATAGGTTGGTTGTGTAAGGAAATATAGTGATGCTTTCAAGATAAAAATATTTATACAGAGTTTATGTGTATCCACTAATACAAATTCCAGTTTAACAGGTTGAAACTTACTCTGTGAGTGGTCGTGTTGTACATGGATATCATTAGGCTGAAAGGAACTTTGTGGTAATTTGTGGTTGGGAGGGAAGGTTGTGCATGTTGGTAACTTGTGGGCATCTGTCTTAAGGAACCTTGCACAAAGAAACTAAGTGAAAGTAACTGGGGCACGCCAGAGCGTGTGTGTTTTAGTAGATTGTATGATCATGATACATTATAGTCTTCAAGAGCAGGGGTAATAATTTTGGTTTTAGAATATAAAGATTATAATAAAATTCCATAAGATAAAATGATTAATATGGATGCTGTATTCTGTAATGCCTCCCAACGGATGCTGTTGAAATACTTGTCTTTATTCACTGACATTCATGCAAAGTCTTGCTTGCTGTTTAANCACTGTTTGTCAGTAGAAACATGCTTTTTCTTTTGAAGATACAAGTGTTTATATAAATATAGTGAATATTTTAAGTAAATAAATCTTAGCTAAGTGAACTGCTGTGGTTCCAAATGCAGTTTGGTTGTATGTTTTTCAGTGATGGGATAAGAATGAGAAATTTGCCTACTAGAATGTGTACACACAGATATAAACATATTTATCTTTGAGAAAAAATAAAAATATGTGTTTAAGAAGGTTACTTTTTTGGTGTTACTTGTCTTAAATCCAACAGTGCCAGTCTATTGTACACAACTGGCTTTTTGGGTAAAACGCTTCAATGAAGAGCCGTGATGCTTGCATTCCTCTCCTGCAGCTGCTCTGACCTAGCCTTTCAAGAAGAAAGCATAGTTGAGAAAGTGATGAAAGGGAATAAAAGGAGTGAAGCAAAAATTGATAAGAGGGACTGATGCGTGGGTGATGTAGGTTCTGTGGAATTTATGATGATTGAATTGAAATAAATATTAAGAAGGGTATGTAATACTGATCTTAATGTTTATTTGCCATATTATAGATATATTATTTCTGCTGCCATGTTTTCAAGCTGTTGACTCTGGGCTACTAAGCTATGAGGCAATTATTTTATTGTTTTCTAATAGTAATACTGATAAAGTAGAAAGTCTAAATTTGAGTATTTTAATTGTTAAGCTTGCTACAGCTCAAATGCAAAATTTTAAGAATTAAATATTGTAATGTATTATACTCAAAATGGAAAATTTGACTTTATTCATTGAAAACAAAAAGCTCATAGTCTTGTCCACATGGCAAATACAGATGAAATCAGCAGTGATTCTTTCAGCAGCTCTCTTTAGCAGGCATGCAGTGAAGCATAACAGTCTACAACTTTGTTAATGAAGGTCCAGACTCAATTTTTTTTAAAATATAAAATGTCACTTTTGTGTTAGTTCTAAGTTTGATAACTTGATGATAGTGTGAAAGTTGAGCATGGTTATTAGCATTACTAGAAGCTGGTGGNCATGGTTATTAGCATTACTAGAAGCTGGTGGAGATCAAGTGACTGACCTGCTTAAACATGCAGAATTTTGTGCGCTGGAGAGTTTCAGGGAAGACCTGTTAATGTTTCAGGAGTAGTGAAAGGCTGCAAAACAAATGTGACAACTCTTCTTAGTGTTCTGTCAGTTGGGTTGAAATCTGCCTGTGAGTTTACTAAAGGAACAACCTTTTTGATGTAGTTCAGTATCAGCAGAGTCTTTTCAGTCTTGTTGCTGCTGGACATTGAAATGTAGAACATTAGGTTTTCCTGTCAATGTTGTGCT
>RSEF01000013.1:4142772-4166224 GCA_003993805.1 Himantopus leucocephalus | reverse complement strand
TCTGCTGTGCTCTTGCTGTGAGAAAAGCAGGTCTGCAGAAGAAACTGCTTCCCCGACAGAGTTTTTCCTTCTGATTGCGGGTCAATAGTGAGTGTGGCAGGTTTGCAGCCCTGACAGTGCTGTGCTGTTGCAGCAGAGTGGCCAGGGGATGGGTGTTGTGATTGACAGCCTAAGGATACAGCAAATAGTTTCAGTATGGCGTGGCTGGTGAAGTTGAGAGGGCAAGTTTTGGAGAATTTCAGCTATGTCATGGGAAATGGCCACAGCCAGACTTCTGATTAGCAGCAGAGTGCAAATCCTCTGGGTCATTGCCAGGGTTCAGGAGGGCAAAGCACTGCTAGGCTATCAAATTGTTGCCATACTTTGTTTAAAAAAGAAGGGGGGGAAAAAAAACCCCACACCAAAACCCCAGCATAAAAGCAGATTTCTTTTTTGGTGTCAAGTGCGCTATCATATTAATGCTGCTGACGTGCACATCCTAAGCAATGCATGGGGACAGAGAAGGGCTGGAACAAGTTCATTTAAATACTGAAGATGCTGAGGAAATTTGAAATGTTAGTAACTACTCAGCTGCTTTTTCTTTGGATTAAAAGAATTCTCTCATCAATCAGCACTGATCATCCCCGGAGGTATTTAAAAGACAGGTAGACATGGTGCTGGGGGATGTGGTTTAGTGGTGGTTTTGGCAGTGTGAGGTTGATGGTTGGACTCTGATCGTAAAGGTCCCTTCCAAGTTAGGCGATTCTGTGATTTTTGTCTTATAAAATTTACCTACAGCAAGGGTACTTTTTATGTATTAGCGATCCCAAAATGGTTTTAAACTGATTTTTCTGAATCCTAAATTGAAAGAAATCACATGGCATAATAAGGGAATATGGAAAAGTATTTTACTAATTAATTTTTTTACAAGTATCAAAAGTGTATTCTGCAAGGACTCTGGTTATTACTGTAGGCTAAGAGCAAAGTAGAAAACTTCCGTTTCGCGTCTCAATACAGTAAAGTGCGTTGAAACTTTCTTGTGTGAGGCAAGCTGTTGCGAATACCTGCTGTATTGGTCAGACCTGCTGTGGGTGTGATTTGTGAGTGCACTCAAGTTGAAGTTTCCTGGTCCTGGGACGCTGGAGTTTTCCAAGCCAAACCTCTTTATTCATTCACCTCAGTTAAGTAAACAGAGGCATTTTGTTGCGCAGTGGTGTGGTCGCTTCCCAAAGCACGGTGCTGTGGGCTGTTGCAAAGGTGTGAGCGGAGCGAGGTGGTGCCACTGGTGCCTGGGACAGGTGGTGGCTGACACCAGGTTCTTGCCACAGTCAAAACAATTCATTTACCCCTTGCTGTATTTCTCTAACACTTCTGAATTGCCCCAGGAACAGGCTGTAGATGGGATTAATTGTCCCAGCTTGTTTTGCCATAGGGAACCCACTGTGTAAGGAGTTAGGCAGGCCCTTTCTGGATGGCTTCCCTGAAAAACAGTGATCTGCGTGGGTGCTTTCTGCTAGGGAGACCCAAAGGGATGCCAGAGCTCTCTGGCATCCTTCCTTTTCTGAAGTTTTAGTATAAATGACGGTGTGTTCTGTGGCTGTGGTGACTGAGCCCAGGATGCCATAGCTGCTGGTGGAATCTGCTGCTCTTCCTGATCACCAGAGGGAGGCATTGATTGGGGGCGGGGGTGTGTGTGTGAGTCCTTTTACCTGGGTTAACTCTTAAGTTATCCAGCCTTGTTTCCCCATCACATGTAGAGGTACCTCCAGCATGGCAGCCAAGGCAGGGGCAGTTGAAATGGTGAATGCTGATAGCGCCAGAACTGCAACCAAAAGAAATGCTGGTCACAGTGTTTCCGAAGAGTCTGTGTGTCAGGCCTTACATAGCACTGTGATTTATCTTCTGATGACAGGGCTGCTTTTATTTATTTCTTGTTCCCTCCCCTGACAATACGAATGACACTTCCAGTTGATCTTTCTGATTTTTCATTTCCTTACATGTTTCAACTTTCAGTAAATACAATTCTACATTCTTTACTCATGTGAAAGTTACAGAAAACTTACCCTAGAAGTGAGTCCCTGCAATTTACATGTCAGTAATTGTATTTTGTATTAATCTGATTGCTTGAATTAATCTATCTGGACTATTTCTTTACTAAATGCAGAGCACTTATTGTTAAAGTTTCATGAATAAGACTGTAAATGAGCAGAAGTTTGCAGACTTCTATACCAAATGCTGTCTACATCTTGGAGTTCTTTCCCGCACAGAGTGGTCCTTCCCCCACTTCCCTGCGCAGAGCAATGAGAAGCAGCACTATTGTCTGTGAGTCGTGACACAGAGCTTACTACCTGCTAGTGGAAGCTCAGGATTTTGTTTGCCACAGCCCTAGTTCTAAACAAGAGGCTATTTGCTGACCAGTTGAGAGCTTCCATGAAGCAGGAAGCACTTGGCTGGAGGGCACACTGTAAGTTGTCTTCGCAGTGATAATACTGATGTGTTTGCGTTGCTTAAAAAACCCAAACCTGTGAAAGTCTTAAGTAATACATCAAAAGTATTCAGAACGAATCTATGTTGATTTTCATATAATATTTTTGCAGGGTTAGGTTGTAATATCAGAAGTCTAGTAGGCTGTTGTTAGTGCTTAAGATTTGTGTGTGTTCTCATGAAAAACATTAATTTCCTAAATGAGAATTTTTTCACTACATAGTTAAACTAGAAGTATAAGTGATAGCCAGGTGCTGCAGTGAAATAAAGTTGTTCACCTGTAGTGACATCTGAGTTTCTGGTTTGGTGGGAGACTGGATTTTGGGACATGTCTCATTCCTAAAGGATGAATAAAATTGATAAGCGTGAAGTGCAGACCTGTTCCGTATTGTCAGCAGTGTTCCGTTGTGGACTCTTTGCATAGAGTGACATGCAGGATCGGAAGCGTATTTCAGAAGGAATTTTAACATCTTAATGGAGGGATTAAGAGATCGCCACATAATACTGGAGTCAGAGGATGAGGCAGTGCTATGCTGTGGTGATAAATATGTTCTAGTGTAACCAATGACAAAATATACTGGTGCTTCTGGCAATTTTTTGGGGTGAAGTAAGGGGAAGAAAAGATAGGAATTGTGGGATAACCTTCAAAGGATGGAGAGGTAATAGAGCCACCTGGGAATGTATATTCGTAGCTCCAAGTTTTCTACATTCTTAAAACAAGATGAAAGCATAAAAATGCCCAGATGTGTAAAAGAGATTTGTAGTTTAAATGTATGAATACCGTAACAATTGGCACACACAATGACTTTGAAGTATGTTTTTAATTACATTGTTTTCATGTAGGACTGTGTGTGAAATATTTTGATCTCACATAGGAAGAAGAGTTAGGTCTATAACAACTGCGTGAACGGTGTGAGAGCTTTGCAGTATATTTCTGTGCCTGGAAAAAACTGGCATGTTGTTCCCTGTCATCAACTCAGACGCAAAAAGGAAATGTACAACTGCTGAAAGTTGTGCAAAGAATATGGTAAGAAATCTTCCGTCTTTGAAGATCTCCATATGTAAAGTACTCGTGCATGTTTTGAAGATGACTTGGTTCTTGGGATCCCTGAAGGTATTAAGGAGGAGTGAGAGGATGTATGTAGCAGGCTTGGCTTTGGCAACAGTTTGACAGCATAAAGCAAATGCATTAATAGGATAACTTACTGACTCTGTCAAACTTTAGCACAGTTATAAAACTCTGTCCAAATGCCTTTTGTGATCTGTGTGTCTTCTGGCAATTAACATACTGGAAGTGTAGAAGCCTAATGTTCCAGAAATTTATCTGCAAAGAACTGTCTTAACTCCTGACGGGCAAGGCTTGTGTTGTCAGAGACCGGATCACGTTGTTCTAGTAGCAAAGCATACCTGTTTTTACTATTGGCTGCCTTTTTAAAGTGAGGCGAAATTTCCAGACTAATGTGTCTTCAAAGTAATGAGATTACTGAAGTTCAGTTGCTGGAGGGAGAGGTGTGCTTGAGGAACTATTTGATGTGAAAATACATGGCTTGAAACTAATAAAAAGTCTCAAAAGGGAGAATGGGAAGGAGTGACTGTAGTTCACGGAGAGAGCTAGACTATAAATTGTACCTTTGATGAAACTGTGTGCCAGGCTCAGACTTAGACCTATAGAAAACAGTATACCACTTAAAACTAAGAAAAACCTGCTTCTGTTTAAATGTAGAGTCTTGCTTCTCTGTAGCTACCTTGCTGTAGTTGTGGTTGCACCATGCAGTACTTCCCAGCAGGTCTGCTCAGCGGGCTTGGTGGTGGGTGACCAGCAGAGACTCCTCATGGAAACCCTGCTGTTTCATGGCATATTCATGCCAAATACTCACAATTTCTAATCCGCTTCTGGAAACATTTACAGCTTGTTGTTGCAGTTCATGACCTACTTCCATATCAATCCTGATAAAGGTAATTAATTTTCAATGGCAGTTACTTCAAATCATGAGAACTGTTTTGTATGTGTGGCTTTGAGGAAGTACTGTTAAGCACAGCAGCTGTGTATGACAAAAAGATGTTCTTCCCCCAAGACCCCAAAGCTAAAGATGGGAAGAATGACCTTAAAAAGAGAGTCTAGAGTCAGTTTCCATTCTGAGGTTGGTGGAACAGGACTGTTGAATGAGGATGGAGTAAAAGACTCTTTAATGGCACGTTTGTCGTTTGTGCCTGGATGAAGTTCTTAAGAGCTGGGCAAACCAACTTGTTAGCCAGGGAATTGTGTTTATGTAAAGAGGATGCACTATTTTTGTACCTTTACTTGGTTTCATACTTCTACTTGTTTTCTAATCTTGTCTTGATTTTTCTGGGTCTGATTTGTTGCAGTTTCTTCTTTTGGCCCTGTTGCGGTTTAATCCCAAGCAGCAACCAGGATCATGCAGCCATTCACTCACTGCCCCCCCTTGCAGTGGGATAGGGGAGGAGAATGGAAAAAAAAAAACCTAAACCTTGTGGGTTAAGATAAAGACAGTTTAATAGAATAGTAATGGCAAATTAAGCAATAATAATAAACGTCATGATAAAAAAAAAATATACAAAATGAGTGATGCAATACAATTGCTCACCACCCGATGATCAGTTGCCCAGCCTGTCCTGAGCAGTGACTATGTATTCCTGCCCCCGGCTGACCTCCGTTTATATACTGAGCATGACGTCGATGGTATGGAATATTCCTTTGGCCAGCTTGTCCGGTGTAGACTCTCCCTCAGCTTCTATGGGAAGCTGAATAAGTCCTTGACTTGTTGCTAAGTAATACTTATATTAAGTAAAACATGTGTTATCAACATTATTCTCAGTATAAATGCAAAACACAGCAGTTACTAGGAAAACTAACTCTACCCCAGCTGAAGCCAGGACAGCACCTTCCCCTTCAGGGCACAGTTATTTGGATTGCTCTGTATGATTTCTGTATTGCTACTGAAACAAGGTAGCCAAAGCTGCCAAATGGGAGCTGCGATCCAAGTAATAACCAGTAGAAAGGGAGGGCTAGTGATAACAGATAAACTGGGGGGCTTTGGTATCTAAGTGCATTTGCCTGCACTTTTATATCGTGAACTGCAAGGCGGTCATGTGGGTTTTCAATGGCTTTATTCTAAACAAACCTGAGCTGTTAAAGATGAAGATTAGAGTCTAAATGGTACTGAGCTAAAGTGTTTCTGGTGAAGTTCTACTGTTTTGCCACGGAATAGATGGAGCTTTGCTGAGGTGTTCATAAAAGTTCTGGGCATGACTTTGACAGACAAGATCAGGAGGAGAATTTAGCACTTGAATGGCTCTAAGCTGTCCCATAAAATTCTAGGCAGAATTTTATCTGTCTGGCAATTAAAAAATCTCCTGAGAATGGGGACTGTGAATGTTGAATTCAGAGAAAAGTCTGCTGCTTTTATCGTAACAAGACATAATCGAACATAGTATTTAAGTCACGTGAATGTTTTCTGAGTTGTACTTGGGCTATAGGAAGAGAAACAGACTGTACCAATCCATGTAGACATTTTTTGTGGAATAAACTCGAATGTTCCTTTGCTGTAGAGCATAGCCTAGGCCTAGTGGTGAAGTGTATTTAAGGTTTGAGTCTTTTATTCAGGCAAACAGAAAATTTAGTAACTAGAGTAAAGATTTGCAAAGAACTGAGTAGAATAATATTTAATCCCACTTTGTGATCCTGGTTTTTGTAGGAAAGGTTTGAACTAATTTTTTAATGAGATCATTGACTATGTTTTGGGAAATAAAGTAACATCTCTATTAATTCTACATTTGATTTTATTGATGTAGCCTACTAAGTCTTACGTTGGTTAGTCTTAACTGACTTATGCTTTGAAAATCTCTTCCCACTAGCATTTGGGCAGGAGTTCAAAGTCATAGCTGTCTTTATGGAGTACATTTCTTGTGATAGGAATGTACACAACACTAGGACAATAGAACATAGACTTAACAATAACAACAAAAAATAGCATGCCTGGTTTAAAACCAGAAGTTGATTTTACAATCACATTTTCCATGTTTATATATAGATATAATATTACAGCTTAAGCTTGCTTTCCGGTCCAAGTATGATATGCTTGCAACCGCACCATGCCGAGCATCGGATATTAAACTCATCCGGGTATTGTGCACTGGTCTAGTGCCAGCACTGGGGTGTGCAGGTAACAAGCACAGTTCCAAGTGTTAGCCAGTCTCTGATTTTTTTTTTTTAATTTTTTTTTCTCTGAGAGAAGCCAAGCTGAGTCAAGATCCTAATTTCAAGCTTTGGTAATCTTTTGGCTGATTTGGAATAAAACGCATGAGTTTGTCAATTCCTTGTCACTTTAGGTATTTTTTTTTTCTTTTCACTTGGTTTCTTGCTAGCAAAGATAGGCTTGTGAGCCAATGTCCTATGTCTCAGTAAATGTTCTGTGAAATTAGAGTTTAGTAAGCTTGTAGTTTTCTTTGTCCATTTGGATGTGTTTGGGTAATGACAATAAGCCACGTGATGCTGTTCATCAGTCAATATTGGGGAAAATTTTGTGAAGCAGAAACTGTCGCAGCAGATAAGAAAATAGTTGTGAGTAGATGTAAAATTAGAGAGAAACTAACTGGCAGTATAGGCTGTGTGGGGAAAAATCTTTTCAACTACATCAGGACTTTGGATAATGAATGGCATTGAGCAAGAGGTGGATTTTGTGTAGAACTTCCCTTGCCTGGGTTTGGCTTGTAGGGCTGACTGCGTGTAGATGATTAGAAGTTCCTGTGGAGCATTTGCATCTTAATTATGTTTCCTGTCTGTAGTTGCAACAGTTAGGGCCAGAATTGGAGTCTTAAATAGTACATGGTACTGTTTCAAGCTCCCCAGCTCCAGTATGGAGTGAGGTGGTGACTTTTCAGTGGAGACTGACTGGATGTGTCTAAAGTACTTCTGGAGTCTTAAGTATGTTAGCGTGTTTGTGAAGAGAGCTTTAAAGCCTTGACCTTTGCAAAATCATAAACAGATAGATGTGAATTTGTTTTAATAGACTGATTAAAGCATTAACCTCTATTGATCTGGAAATTTAAAATAATTTTAGCATTTGTTAAAACAGCAGAACTAAAACGAAGAAGTACTTATAGTGTGTTCGATTATTGGTTATTAACAGCTTAAAGCTAACCTGTTTTTGTAAGCNAAACTAAAATGAAGAAATACTTATAGTGTGTTCGAATATTGGTTATTAACAGCTTAAAGCTAACCTGTTTTTGTAAGTGTTCTCATATATAAATGGGAAAATGGGAAAATACTTATATAGGTGGTAAAAGTGCTGTTCCATCATGGAGCCTGTTCTAACTGTTAAGATGTAAGCTATAAGGCTTTATGTCTTTCAGAAGTAAGAAATATATCTGTTCTTTTGGGTGTATAAGCTTTATTTCTGTGGTTTTTATTGTAAGTGTTGTTTATTCTGACTTTGACTTGGTTGTAATACTTGTTTGTTGTTTTTTTTCTAATGTTTAATTTGAACTCTGAGATAAAGCATACACTGTACCATAGAAATGCTAAGTCAAAGGTGCAGTTACCATAGAATCTCACTTCTGGATTGGGGAGTGTGCAACATTTATTTCGACTGCTTATTTTGAAGTAATCTGTGGCTGGATAAACTTGAAATTTTACTTCATATAATTTGGTGTAAAATTACTTTCATGTGTCTGTGATATAAATTCTATAGAATATATATAGATATGTATCAAACATTCTATATACAATGTGTGACTTGATTTGTTCAGGGTTTTTCCCCCGAATTATTTTTAGTTGTAATTACATCTGATGGAAGAATACATTGATAATCACTGCATTTTTAGATATAGACTGTATGATTTAAAAAAAACTCCTAGTTTGCCACAAGAAGAGATTATGCAGAGAAATAGAAAAGTAAATATAAACTTAAAAAGGAGAAGTGATTACATCTCTCATTTGTGCTTAGTCATTTCAGGAGGAGGACTGCTCATCAGCTTTACTTAGGAATGGATTTACGCTCTTAGTGAACTTGTGATGCAGAAGGCTTCAGTCAGTCTTTAAATAGAAGAGAGCATACAGCTGTTTGGTTTGGGGGGGGGTGTTTATTTTTTCTTATCCTAAAAAGACAGACTTTAAAGCCCAGTTGTTCAGCTTCTCCCTTGTTTGCAGAAGTATCAGAGGGACAGATAAGAACTGATTTTGTCTATGCCACTTATCAGTGACCCACACTTAGCCTATATGCCCTTTTTAATTAGCTGACAGATTGTATTAGCGCTGAAATTAAAATGGGAGGTACTCGGCTAAAACTGTACAGCATTTTGCAACTGTTACGTACAGTTGCAAAATATTTCTGCAGGTGTCTGTAGGCAATGAAATCTTCCCTGTGCCTTTGCCAGCTGAACAATGAGGATAAACGAGCTTGTCCTATGAAGTGTTGAACAAATGCTTACAGTTGTGTAGAAAATGTGTGTGGCTGTTCAAAGCCAGCAAAGAAGTGCAGAGATGAGTGTAAAATAGTGGCATCCAGGGGCAGTGGAAGTGGAGAACGATAAGTTAATGACCATTCCTCAGAGGTGAGTAGGGATGTGGAGCCACGCAATGTAAATACTCTGAATACTTGCTGTTGGAAACCTATGTATGTTTTTCTTCTGGGCTTTTAAAAATCCAGTTAGCCAAATAACCCAAACAATTTTCTTGTACTTATTTAGGCAGGAAGCCAGCTGTTAAATTTGTCTATATTAACTATGTGAGAGTTTAGAAGAATAAATATTCTGTGTACTTTTCATTCTCTTGAAGTACAAAGTATGTTAAAAACTAATTCCCTTTAAGTGTTAAGTTAGCCTTAATTTTGTCTATGGAACAATGATTTCTCTGTGAAAAACTGCCTCATTACAGGGCAATTAATTTATCTGCTCAGAGCAAATAAATGATAATTGTAACTTTCAGACAAAAGTGTCTGAATAAATGTAATTGTGTATAAAGATGCACAGACTTTTGCTGATTATGGAGAGCAGAAAAAAGCGTATTTTGACTAGACTATTTTTAAAAGCTCTTAGTTCAGTGCACCGTCCTTTTCTGTGCAAATGCTGCTACTTCTGTCACCTTTTGACTTCATAAAAATCTTTCCCAAATAAAGAGGGTAGAGGTATTTATTTGGAAGGTAAATGTGGTGCTCAAGCTGTTTATTTTTGCATGCTCTGTACTGTGCTTAAGGACAGGGTGTGTTTGTGCCTCCCCTTTGTATCTAGGAGCAGAAGGGGGGGGAAAAAAAAGTCCCAAAGTCTGACTTTGAGAAGTTGCCACAATGTTTCAGCCTTAACAGAATTGATAAAAAGGGGATGGCTGATCCTGTGAAGTGAAACTTGTTACTGTTGCCCGCCTAATCATAGATAGTAACTACAGCTACTTGCTTAATTTCTGTTTCCCAGGGCAGTTGTGCATCCTATGTGTAAAGTTGCAGTCAGAAATTTATAAGCTACAGAATACCTACAGAATACATCAGAGATCCTCTTTTAAATATAAGAAATAACAGAATATAGAGCAGATAAACTGCAGATGCAATAGTTCTTAATTCTCAAGGCTTTATTTGGTGAACAGCAAAGTAGTTGAAAAGAGTTTGTGAAAATAATACCTGTTAAGCAAAACATAAACTCCTTGGTTTAGGTAAGGGTAATTTCTACAAATAAACAGCTGTTTTGCTTGTCAGCAGGAGGTGCTGTCATTAAAATAGTTAAACCTCTTTTTTTTTTTTGCTATGGAAGATTGCTCCTGCTGCTTGCTTGATACACTTAGAGGTATATCACAGTAGTGAGCAAATTGCCAAGTTCTTATGCAATTAGCAGAAACAGCACAGTGCCCACCGGCTTGCTGTTGTCAGTTCTCGTCCATATCAGTCAGGTGAGTTGCCGGATGTGACTTGACAGCATTCAAGGTTTGAGAAGATTACAAATCCCCTAAGAAGCAAAATGAAAGCATGGAGGGGATGGAGAGGAAATGGTGTTTCACTTGTTTGTTTTTCTAATAGCAGAGCTATATTGTTTGTGGGTATATTTAAGTGCTTTAGCTTTGGGGGGCTCTTTTGAATCTTCAAAACTTGTGTTGGCTGGAGGTATGTAGGCAAACGCAGCTTTATCAGTGAATCTTGCAGTATAAGTAGTATTTAGGAGATCAATATTCATGATGTGATTTGCTGTAATAAGCAGCTAGTTCCTCTGGGCTTTTCTTTTTTCCTGATTCTGTTTTTATTCTTTGGGGTTTTTTGGTAGGAGAAAGTCACTTTTCTATTTGCAGTCATATCAGCTTTTAGCCAGAGTTTTAGCTACTGGTGTACTTAGCTATGCAGACAAGTCCCATTAATAAGATTGGGACCTTTCTGTATAACCTCACGCAAGCTGAAAGGAAAACCAGCCACTTTAGTTGATTGTATTCAATTTTCATTAGTTGTTGGGTTATATGACACCTGAAACATTGATGTATAAAACCTCCTTGTCCTTGAATAAATCACTGGAGCACAAGGAACAATTTGTGTTCTTTGTATGTGAGGTGTGTAACTACTTCAGCAAAATTTTAATCTGTGCATTGCTTGGTCTTTAAATATCCAATACAAATTTTTGGAAATTAACTATGATCTATGAAGGAGTACATATGGGTTGCAAAGTTTCATCTTTCTTTATTCTCTTCCCATTTCAAAGAGTCACACAATTAACTCCATGAAGATTCTGAATCTTGATGGAGTTCTAAAATGAGTAGAAATTCAGTGTTTGTGACTACTTGAGAACAAATCTCAAACGTTGTAAAACTTAATCCTGTGGATTTTGCCAACTTCAAATCCCCTTCAGCAACTTAGTTGAACTCAACTACCTACAGCATTACAAACCTTTTCAAATACAGTTGACAGTTAACTGCTGACAATTAGGAGATCTCACTTGGTCTCTCCTATACTTTGTATTATACATTACATGATGGTTTGTTTTTTTTGCCGGGTATTACATATGCTCATAGAAAGGTACTGTCCAAAGAGAAAAGGTAAATACCGAGTAATTAAAATGAACACAAGTGAGTGGCCTTAGCTCTGTATCAGAGACATGGCAGAACTGGAAGATGAGTTTGTTTCCCATCCAGAGTTTCGTCTTTGCTCTTCAAGACTCTGCTTATTTGTAATGATCATCATAGGAACTGCTTCTGATGTATCTTTGTCAACCAACTTTAATACTAAAAAACAGAGTAAGAGAATATCTGAAACACATGGTGTTACACATTGTAATTAAAGAAATAGCAGTAGACGCCTTAACTTGTAACTACTTACGAAATTTAAGAGTGAGGTATTGTTTCGTGCTGTTCTCTGAAGGAAAAATTGTTACTCGCTTTTAGGCTGTTTAATGTTAATGTGTAATAACAGCTACTGAAGGAAAATGATCCTTCAAGATTTTACCAACAGCTGTTGTGATTGTCTTGGTATCCCCATGACTTGCTTGTTGCCGTGATCTCTTTGATTTTCTTTGCTGATGCATTGTTAGGATGTCGCCTCAGATAAGCTGCAGTTGTATTTGCATGTTTTCTTCATCCAAATTAGTGGACATTAAACAATCGCATCAGCATTACAATTTGCATACAGTTAGTAAAGCTGACATATTCTTAATAGGAAAAGAGTTCTCTTTAAAAAACGGAACCACACCCACAAACAGACAATGGATCTTTACATTATATGTATAGTAATAATACTATTATATTTATAGTTAGGCTGATAAGGTTTATTTATAGTAAGTTTTTAAGGGAAATGGTCAAGTTGAGAAGCAAGAAGCTCAAAGGAATCCCAGAGACTGTATAGGAAGGCACCGTAGAGGCCATATATAGTCTTGATATAGTTTCATAACATGCATGCAACATGTCATTTCACTCTGTAAAATCCGTGGTAATAATGCGTTTCACTCACTATAGCCTGACGAATCAAATAGCTGTCTGGCAAGATCTGCTTCTTGGTATCTCTGCAGAGATGAAATAAAGTCTGAATTCAAGGACGTGTACGAATAATACTTTAAAAAATACCTGGAGATGAGAATTAATTGTAGTAAAAGAAGTTCAAATGTTTAATTTTTAAAGGAGTATTTGCTGTGTATAGTTCAATAAGTTAATGTTTTCCATAGTCTATGTTCAGAAAAAGAAAAGCAGAATGTGTGTTCTTAAGCATTTTCTTGACAAGGGCTAGTCCCATTTCTGTCATTAACGAAGGATAATGTCTGGAGTGGCAAACGTCCAGAAAAAGCAATCCACTATAAAGGCATATTTACTTCAGTCAGAGAATTTGAGCTGTGGTTAAATATCAATATTAGCTTAAGAAAGTATTTGGCAGAGAGAGAGTCCAAAACACAACTGGTTGTCTTACTTTGCGTGTGTGTTTAGGTGCTTTTCACTGGTCATCACAAAATCACTTTTAAGCATATGGATATATCTTAATCTCTTCAGTCTGCAAGTACCATGTGCAGCTCTAAAGAAAACATTTCTTAACAATTATTTTTGCAAAGCCCTGGTGTTTACTGTCCAAACTACACCCAGGTAGAGTGAAGAGTCTTGTACTGCTGCTGTAGTTGGTTTATAGGAGAAGCGCGGTGAGGGAGGAGGAAGCTGGTTTTCGTGCAATTAACAGTACGTGGTTTACCAGTTCCTTCCTGTAATGAGAAATCGTCTGTGCAAGCTGTATCACTAGCGGTATACCATTTCACATTCTGACCATTGGTGGCTCTCTGTAACGCTCCTTTTCGAAGATTATGGGTTTCCTGTAAACTCAAGGCTATGACATCCCTGTGTGAAGTGTTACTTCAGTTCTGGAAGAATCCCTTCCCTTTTATTAATATGCTTGTGTAACCAGTTTTAAGCTATCAACACTCCTTCGCACCCTTCCCCCGTGCGGATATTTAAAAATAAAAATGAACTCAGTGTTGACGCTTAAGAACCTTTGTGGGTTATTCAAAATATATGAATATATATGGGGCCTAAGTATTGGTCAGATAGGAAATCTAATTTCAAATTACTCCTTTGAGAATATCATTCTGGAGGGGACCAGTACTCTTCTTGATTCAGCTAAGTCATAGTCACTGTCAGCATTGCTCATTTTCCATAAATGTATTTTCAATTATTTTAATATTTTAGCCAGGTTTTACCACAGTTACTCAGCTACAAGAGTGTTTATGCGTCTTCCATTACTGCAGAGTTGAAGTAATTACTTTGTGTTCTGCAATCAAAACATTTTGTCTTGTACAGAAACTGGCTGTTCTGACACATCCTTTGGTATTTTCTAATTAGAATATCATGAAATACAGAAATTTTCTCGTGTAAATAGTTTATATAGACTGATACAGGCAATGTAAGAGTAACTGGAAATGTGCTTTAATGACAGGATGCATGAGTGTCACGTGTCCCTTCTCACGTCGTAATTCTCAGGAGTTGATTCTGTGGTGAAAAGTCAAGAAAGGTTAATCTTTTCTTAAAGGACATTAAGACCAGGCAGCAACATGATTCAGATTCTGAATATAACTAGCGATAAATGCATAAAATGCAGGATTACTTGCTTTGAATGTAATGAATAAGATTTTTTTTTAAAGTAGAATCAATGCAAATTTTGGAATATATTCTGATGCAGAAATGATTGGGTGAAGTTAACGGGTAAATGCTAACTTGATCCCATTTCAGAGTAATCAGCCAAATTTTCACGTTTGTAGGGGTGGATCTTGAAGCTTGGGTTGTGGGGTTTTTTCTTCTTTGAATCCGTACCCCTGAAGACTTTTGAGGTTTTTTTTTCGTTGTGTAAGGATTTCAGATATTGATGAATTTCAAGACCACTGATACTAAGTGCATCTCCTATGAATATAAGGATATGCTTATAAAAGTATATGCTTATAAAAGTATTTCCTATTAATTACAGGTATTGGTATGAAGTAATTTGGACTTAAATGTTAAAGTTCAGGTTGAGTGGCTTGGAGGAAAGGATGTTTTAATAATGCAAGAAGGGGTTATTTGGAATAATATCAAGACCAGCAGATTTCCCTTATACTTTCCACCTCCATATAGAGGAATACCCATATTTCTCTTTAGTGCAGAAGGGTTTGCATAACCCAATTAAATTATTAATTTATTAAATTCAAAATTTTATTTACCACCTTTTCATGTAGTGTTACCTTTCTTTAGGTGATCCTAATAGGTCGATACATATTATTCTGGTGTTATCTTGACTTGATTATTTTGTGATAAATGGCTCTGGCATTTTCTAGATTCATCCTTCACAAAGTATTTTGAAAGATTTTGTATTCATAATAAACATCCTATCTCAGAAACTGATAATAAAGGTCTGTTATAAGTAGGAATTAAAAATGTCAATTTGTTTGAACAGCTTGTGTTGTTTTAGTACAAATTGTTTGGTGAGTACACAAGGCTCCAGTTCCATCTGAATGGCACTAAATTATGCTGAACTAATTATATTCGTGCTTTTTGTAACCTGACATTTAATTACAGAAATTAAATTCTTTGTGCACACCTCACCCCATGGGTGCATGACACGTAACTGTTTCCTCTAGCTATTTTTCATTTGCTTTGTCTTCCCCTCAACTTCTCATTTGCAATAAAAATGTATTTCCGTGACAGCTTTTACCTGAGATGTTGCCTTCAAGTTGCAGATGATAAGCAATGTAAACAATTGACATAGATGCCAGTTTTTTTTAATTGTTTTTCAAAATGTATGTGTCAGTCTTAACTGATAAGAGTTGAATACTCTTCAATAAATTATGATTTGACCTTCTTTATTCTCCATGGAAACCATCCTTTTATTAATGCTTCTGTTCTCCAGCAGCTATTATGAAGTATCTGATTCAATAAGCAGATACTAAATACAAAATAATCTGACACAAACACTCCTTTTCCCCCCCAAAGAATTTGATTTCTATTTTCTCTTGTAAATTGTATTTTCAGGTTTGAAAATTTGGATAAGCCGTTAGATGAAATGGTAAATATATCAGCTGAAACCTTTACCTAAAACCTGGAGCGGTATGATATTGGTACAGAGCAGTCAGCTAGCAACGGATTGCTGTGGCTTTAAAACTTTGTCACTTGGGCATCCAAACCCGTGAGAGATAGTGCATTATATTGTCTAAAGGACTGTCACCGAATGCTCACAATAAAAGCTGTAAGGCGTGATTCTTTACAACTGGACACTGGTAGCTCTAGAACTGTTTTCTGGATCTTGCCTGCGCATTGGGTTCATGTGTGAAGAGTGGCTCTCTGCAAGCGGCAGTTAAAGGACGAATACTCCAGGGCATCCCCGCAGTAGAATTAAGCCAGGGCACAACTGCATAAAATGCACGTGCGAAACATTGTTTTGATGATGGATTTTTCTTAAGGCTAAAATAGAAGGTACTACAGAGAAATTTTTCATTTTCCCAGACAACTGCAAGCACCTTCTTCTCCAAGTACGTGTGGGGCTGGGTGCTGCCGTGCTCCTGGGGCTTCCCTCGCACTGCAGTGGGCGCTGCCAAAAGGTGCTTGTATGCAATTCTAAAAGTGGCTGGGAATCATCTCTCAGGACCTCTTCCTAAAGACTCAGAAGTATTTTTAAAGCCAAAAAGTCTCACAGCATAGAAAAAAAATTAGTCAACTTACTAAGCTTAAGACGTGACATGCTCAAGTGTGTTAACATAACCAGATAATTGGAAGACAAGTTTAAGCATTTTAGAACTTTACATGTTATGTACAGTTTTAGACCATGGTAATCTCTGGGCTGAAAAACCTCTCAGAAAATTAAAGCTCTTAATCTTTGTCATTATGTTGCATTTTCCTTTGCAATATTAAATTTCAGACTAAGTACTCTAGCTAGAACAGAGCTGTAAAGTGTATCTGGAGATCTGTGTGGCGCACGATGTCCTCTGTTTCTACCTGGAGTCATTTTACAAATATGATCGTAATCTTGTCAAATAAGTTCTTCCTGACCTCACTGATGAGGTATCTTGCCTTTGTTTTTCTGGGTGACGTGTGCTTTTGGAGATGTCTCAGACTCTCTTGTGGTCTTTAAACTACCCTCATGTGTAATCATGCAAAAAAGGTGATTTGTTGTGTGATTGTAAAGTTAGTTAGAGGATAAATTTAGGTTTTTTTATTAGATACTGATGCTTAAAAAGCTACTGATGTTCTCTAGCTTTGTGCTAGAGTTGAAGTTGTGGATGACATAATTGATGAGAGGATATATATTGGTATTTCTCCAGGTTAGCATGGTAGGTACAACTTGCTTTTCCAGTGTAGCTCTCCCTTAATGGCTACGTATAAGCTAACATATGAAGTCAGACTTTCAGGTACCATGTGAACTCGATAAAACATGTGTCCTGTTTTCATTGGGTCTGTTACTCTGCCATTGAAAGAGTGTATTTTTCTCCTTTATTGTGATCATTTTGGATCAGTGTCAAAACTAAACCTGACATTCATGAGAAAATAGCCCAGCTTCAGGTTTCTGCTCGCCAAGGCTATAGGGGGGCAAATAGACTTTTTTTTTCCCCAAGTGATTGTCATTTCAGAGTGAAAAGCATGAATGAGGACTGAGCTGTTGGTCTGATCAACCAGCCTGTTAGTTTGTAAATGAAGAAGTAATAAAATTGCCACAGAATGGTGAGCTTTATTTGGTTGTCAGTCAACATATCAACACATGGTTAAACAGATGCTGCCCCAGAGTAGAGCTGTACCTTATAGCTGCTGCTGTTGGGCATTAGCAGTTGACTGCAAAGAAGTGAAAGCAGTACTTGCCATTTGGATTAAAGCTGAAGCATTTTAGTCTCTCAAGTGTTCTTTTATTTCAGAGAAAAGCTTTTGACTCGTGACCTCTTCTATTCAAAATTGTTCTAATTATGGTTGTTCTGAGCTAAAACACCAGAAGATTTTTTTTGAAATGCTGCTGTAGAATTAACAGCTTTTCCTTTTTTGTCTGCGGACTTCAAAGAAAATGAAGTATTCTGTGATCTAACATATTATATTGCCAATTAAAAAAAATCTCTGTATCGTGTTGCTGAGTACTTTGGCCAAACATAGTTTTAAAAGACTACTATACTATGTCAAAATGCTGCTCTTTGGAGTGTATAAAATAGAGTGTTTGTCAAACCTTTTATTTTTGTAGATTCAAGATCCTTTTACATTTTGGAAGGAGTATTGCACTCTCATAAGCGAGAAGGCTGGAAAGCACTAGTGTCAAAAGTCTGTCGTCATTAGGCTTTAGCAAGTTAGAGAATAACCTGAAACAGAGTGACAGCAAAACCAGAGCAAAGTGATTACGATCATAGTGAGTTTAATTAGTAACATGCATTGATTACAACACCTCAACCTGATGCACAGTGGATTTTTTTCCACTGAGTTGCTCTATTCCATGTTTAGCATTGTCTTGATGTAGGCATAAAAGACCATGAAGTCTTTTTGTACTTTGCTGAATGTATTGAAGTTCATTTGACAATAACATATTGTGCAACATAAAATTTGCAACACAAAACATCAAGAGGTCCTTCAGGTACCGGCATGTGAGTGAGTGAAATGTCCAAAGGCAATGATGTTTGAATAGATGTATTTGCCTTGTGTTGAACATGCTGAAAAAGGCAGCTGTAGCAAGGGAAGCAGTTTGCCAAGGGGAACCTTGACTGCAGCTAACTACCCGGCAGAATGATTTGATGATTACAGATAGCTGGTTGGAGAGTGGGACACTTCATAGCTCTGTGGGTGTATCTAGTTAAATTGTGGAAAAAAGCTGAAAAGTGAAGGTGGTGGTGTATGTTCCTGAAAAGCTGGGTTGTAAATTGAACTTTAACTTCTGAGAAGGTAGGCGTTTGGCTATTGATGAATTTGTGAAGTCAGTAAGGTGCTTTCAGGCATGAAACCTGACTTCACAGCTCCATTTCTTTTAGATGTTACAAGGTCCTGTTTACTGTGGTTGCTGAAAGGCCACAGAACAAAGATGTGTCAAGACCAATGAAAAACTCTGAAAACAGGTGATACTTTGCAGGCAGGTATGAATTTGAGCAGCCCATGGTCTATATGCGGCATGTTGATTGTCCTGAGCTATACAACTTCTGTGGTGGGCTGCTTGTGTAAGTAGTGACAATTACTTAGTTGCTGTAGTTGCATGTACAAATATCACATGCATGTGCCTTTATAATGTTCTCTACTAGTACTGTGTACTAGCTGATTAATCCCTTTTACAGCAACAACTGAACGTATTTAAGCTGAAGTTTAGTGTCTATTGTGATCATATTGCTAGGAAGGCCTTAGTGATACTGTCTTCAGTTTGTTTTCTTCTCATACATGACTTTTGGTATGCTTGTTGCTTGGTGAGCCAAGTATGGACTACCTTCTTAAATCAAAAAAAAATGGTAAATAATAAGAGAACTACTGACTAGCAGAGAAATAGTGTAAGTTTAACAAACTTTATTAAAAATATAAGTGCAAAACCTACAACATTTGAAAATCAATAGTATGCTATAACTGGAATCAAATTCAGCATGTGTGGTGTTCTTTTTCTGTTGTGTGGTCTACCTTTTAATAAGGGACTTTTCCTTTTTTTGGTGGCTCCAATTAGAAGGTTTCCTTGTGCTAAAGACTGGTTAGGGGAAATTCAGATGACTAGAGCTCTTCAGTTCAAGTTACAGAACATACAAGGCTGTTCAATAATTACATTTCCTGGAGCTGCTGCCTGCAGTTGATGAAGAGGTTGATGTAGAGTAGGAAGGACTCTTGAAAACAAAGATCTTGAAAACATGGCAATTCAGTGCCTTATATCGAGAGAGGACTAGTAGAGAATTAAGTCTGTTCCAGAGATACTTTGTCAAGTATAACCATTGTATCTACACAGTTATAAAATCTGACTCTTGACTTGGAAGGATCATAACCTTCGTATGTCAGAAACTTAAATTAATATTAGAAAACTGAATGGAAGATGCTAAAAACCTCTCATAAAGATGCTGTGCTACTCAAAAGAGATAATGGCATGATGATATTGTTGACGTACCACAGGAGGGTTTCTGTGCTTAGTATAATGTAGGACATTCCTTTTGTGCACAGACTATCCCAGTTCTGAAGTTAATATTGAAGGAAGGTTCTGCCAGAAAGCCTTATTTTAAACATTTCCAAAAATTTGAGAAGCAGCTAAACTTTTTAAATATTTAGTGTTTTATTTTGTTTGTGACAAGTTGTTCAAGGTATTTGATAAAACTTATGGAAAACTTTATAGATACTGCTTTGTCAGTGATGCTTCCTTAATTTAAAAACAATTATAGAATATAAAGGATCTGACTGGGCCATGTTTATACAAGCTCGCTATATCTTTAAACGAAGTGGCTACAGCTTTACTGTACTTTATGGAGTGCTCCAAATTCCAGTTCATACCAAAGACCTACTGCTAGCAATTAGGAGTGACTGCTAACCTCTGCCATTATAGGAGTTCTTCAGCTTTGGGAAGGGGAAACAATTACCTGTGGACCATTAGAGATAGCACAGCTTTCTGATTTACATGCTGAGCTCACATGCAGCCTGTGTTCTGGTTGTTTTCTGTGGAGGATCCTTAGGAGTTGTTTAGATATGTTCAAGCTGATAGAAATCTTAGTGTAATTCGAACAGTAGTTAAAAATCCCAAGTATAGGTGATTTGGCTAAAAAACCCCAATGTTCTTTGTCTCTCAGCAGACGGATTTTAAAGAACTATTTATATATATTATTATAATATCAAGAATCTGTAGGATAAGCATTTTAGTAATAGAGCCTGACTTGGTGCTTAAATTTAAAAGTGCGTGATATGATGTGGTAGTAGGCATAAATACCAAATTGTACTGAGTGGTAGCTGAGAGCGGGGCTTTGGCAGGGGTTAAAGGAACAAAATTCTTAATACTGAAGTCCAGAGAGAAAACTTGGTCAGAAAAGGTGAAGGAGGCCTAGGCAAAAGTGCTGAAAGAAATTACAAAGCGTGCATGAACAAAGAAATGAAGTTACAAAAGCCGTTGTTAAAGAGGTCTAGTTAGACCTAAGTATCTGCTTCCTTTTTTTTTAAGTCAGCCTAAAGATTTGTGATGTAATATGTCATCCATCTTTTTTTTTGTTAGTGACTAATTTTTGTGAACCAAATAATGTTTATTTTTGTTATTTGGGTTTGTAAATTACATGTGAATATACTTCAAGTTGGTTCAGAAAATAAATAGACCGTAGGGTTCTCTATTGCTTTTCTTGTCACTGCTTCAAAAAGTCTACTATTTTTTCTTTAGATCACTGAGACTGTCAACTAATTCAATTTAGTATGTTTCAAATATCCCATTTCCAAAGTATTTTTATGAAATGCAACAGATTTTTTGTTCTTATTATTCATTTCTATGGTTCCTTAAGTTTCAGAAATTTAAGACTATTACATTGAATGAGAAAACATAAGTTTAAATGATGTTATAAAGAAATGTTAGCTACAAAAACAAACAGTGATACTTTGTGCTCAAGTAGTTTTTACTTAGGATGATTAAAATTACACTGTTTAAAAGTGTCGGGGTTTTAGCCTGCCAATGTTTGAAGTATTTAACTAAAAGGAGCAGTATCAAAATAAGGGAACAGGATTCAGAGGACATCTTTATGTGAAGACAGCAGCTTGTAAAGAAGAGAATACACATTTCAGGCTGACTTTTAAAAGCTCAGATGATGCTGAGAGATGCGAAACGTAACAGAGTAATCTTTATGTCCCAAGAGACACCGTTCAGTGTCTGAATGCTTTGTAGTTTTATGGTGCCTGAGACCCTGAGGTACTATTTAACCATCTTTATTTCCATTTATGTATATGCCATGCTGTTACAATTCGCCTAGATCCCACTTGAATGAACCCTAAGCTGCTTCAGCTAAGTGTTTTATTGATCATGGGAAGTAAGTTGTATGCCACAGGTGGAGAACAGTGCAGCACCAGTTTGCAAGGTCTTAGAGACTTGTACAAAAAGCGCTGCATCGTGCTTGAACTTAATTATGTCTTCAGTTACAGAAAGAGCTAGAATGAAGAATAGTCCAATTCTTATTTTACAGGCAGGAAAAAATATTCAGAAATAATGCCCACTCTCTTTATTGGGAGTAAGTTTACCCTTGTCATCTGAGGGTGAAAAAAACATTGTCACACATGTGACCTCAAAACAGTGATCTACACATTCTGTTACCCTGTTGCTAGTCATGGTTAATCTGTAATAATTAACAAGAAATAAAAAGAAGTTGGATCTAATTGGGGTTCAAGAGGAGGAAGAAGATACCACTTTTCTTCCAGATGACCAACTGAAGCTTTAAAGCGTGACATTTGATTTTAGCCATCGTGTGAGTGCAGGCGAGCAAGTGCTGACAACTAAGTGTAATGTTGACCATTTAATTATATTGTGCTTCCCCGAGGGGCTATTTTGTGTTAAATAATTGTCTCTGCATGCTATAGACAAATGTGTATTCCCGTATTAAGTACTGTAGCAATCTTCTAGTATATAAGAAGATTATTTACATTTTTTTCTTTTTTGATCAAATGGAAGAATTAACACTGAGTCCTTAGCTGCTTCATGTGGTTAGAGAAACCAGTGGTATAAAGAAGTTCTCTTCGGTGTAACCTGTTTATNCCTCTTCGGTGTAACCTGTTTATATGAATGTCTCAGTGCATTTTTTTTCTTGAAAACACAGGTGTTTATATTGAAATAGTAAACTTCAGATAGCAGTCCTGCTGCTATCTAGTTCTCTAACAAGTGTTAGGGAANTCTCTTCGGTGTAACCTGTTTATATGAATGTCTCTGCATTTTTTTTCTTGAAGACACAGGTGTTTATATTGAAATAGTAAACTTCAGGTAGCAGTCCTGCTGCTATCTAGTTCTCTAACAAGTGTTAGGGAAAATATTTAAAAAAAAAAAATCCACTTTCTGTATTAAGTTCTTTTATGCTTTTGAGAGGCTCTTCCTGCTAGAAATATTGGTGCACTGACATACTCTAAGGAACCCTGCTGTAGGCTGACATCTTCAACGATGAACGTTAAACTCCATTATAACATCTAAGGTCACAAGGGTTTTCTCATGTGATCTGTNCATTTTTTTTAAAAAAATCCACTTTCTGTGTTAAGTTCTTTTATGCTTTTGAGAGGTTCTTCCTGCTAGAAATATTGGTGCACTGACATACTCTAAGGAACCCTGCTGTAGGCTGACATCTTCAACGATGAACGTTAAACTCCATTATAACATCTAAGGTCACAAGGGTTTTCTCATGTGATCTGTTCACTCTGAATGCTCCTTTGAGGCTTTTGAGTGTGAAGTGGTGGGAGAAAACATACAAATCCAAATTTCAGGTTGTAGGAGGACAAGTAGCATGCTACGGGACACTATTCCTTTGATAAATGTTCTCTGGCATGGATTTAACTGACATTTTTGTGGAATATTTTATCCTTTGAAGCAGTATGCCTCATTCTCTNGCTCATTCTCTCTTTTTTCTTTTTTTTTGTTATATACCAGTCTGTATTCTAGATTCTGGTTTTACTTTCATTACATGGCAACATGCTTTCTTCATTTATCTTGTTAAGCACTGTTCCAGACTGTGAAGAGAGGTTGCTCATGCAAAAACTATGCTGCAGTGCAAATCTGGACATATTCAGAAAGCTGCTGGATTCATTTTGCTCAAGCTCTCAATTGATTTTAAGGTATGAAAACCTGGGCTTTTGTCCAACTGGCCAGACCTATTACACCATCTGCTTTTGCAGATATTACACCTACCTTTGGATCTGTTAGAGATACATTTAAGGTATTCACAGACCCTATGATGTTGGGCACCATTTCGGATGTCATCAATGATGAGGCACTGGGCAAGCTGACTTCAGTCAAATTGGATCTGGTGAGGTGAGATGCAGCTGAGATTTTTTCATAAAGCCAATCCCCAAAGAAAGGATGGGTTAGTTACTGCTTAGGATAAATGTGTCATTAACATAGAGACCTAAGTAAAAAAAAAAAAA